>WTSP01001473.1:0-32019 GCA_025331215.1 Actenoides lindsayi | reverse complement strand
CGCCGCCCCCCCCCCCCCCCCCCACACGGGGGGGCACCCCCCCCCCCCTCACCCCCCCCCCCCCCCCCCGCCCCCTCCGCCGCCGCCCCGCGCGCCCCCCCGCGCGCCCCCGGGGGGAGGGCGCCGCCCCCCCCCCCCCGCTCTCTCTTCCGGCTCTTGGGGAGCTTCAGCGGGGAGGCACTGGGGGTCTGCCCCCGGTCCTGCGTCCCCCCGCCTGAAAGCGCCCGGGGAGCGGGGTGCTCGGCCGCCCTGGCCGCGGGCGGGCGGGGATGCGCTCGGCGGGGGGTTGGTTGAGCGAGTGCCAATTCTACAAGTCGAGAGGATGTGAAGATATCGAACAGTTTCTGATGCATTTTCTAAGGCTTGTGGGGATGGCAGTAGCCATTATCTTGATGAGATCATATCTGCCTTGCTCGGGCAGGCAAAATGTAGCTTTTAGAAAAGACGTGTGGAGATGGAATTGGGATCGGCAGAACTAATCCCTGAAATATGATGAAAGGAGCGTTCTCTGAGGAAAGAGAGCGAGCCTCTTCAGCAACAGGCTAACTGTTGCTGCCTGTAAAACAGCTAGTGTGCTCTGTCATTTGTTCTTAGTGGTGTTGCTTTGATGCCTCTTGTATTTAGCCAGTGTAAGTTTTAGCAGCATTTTATAATGTAGATTCCTAGTGCTGTTATCTCTGTGTTATTGGTGATGTTAGCCAAATAAGCTCTTTTTAAATTGTAAATATCTCTTTCCGGTTGCATGCTGAAGCAGGTTACAGCTTGTATCAGTTCTGTTTTTCATGTAGTCTGGACCATTATTTGACCTTGCAGGATGAGGTTTCATGTAGCTTGTTCAAAGAGCAGTAAGATATGGATTGCAGAATCCATTCATTTGAATCTTTAATAATTGACCAAAGGGTTGTTTTAATGTGGGTGTCAGTGGTCACTGGTTACCTAGAACAAAGGAAAGACTGGATCTGTTTTCACCCACAGATACCGTATCAGAGCTTTTCTGAACTTAGCTTTTTACATAGCCTGTTGAAAAGCACATCTTGGCATACAGTTCTGCAAGATGTGGTAAGCCAAATTAACATTGCTTTTGCTGAAATGAGGTTTTGCTTCAACTGCTTCACCTACTTTAGTGCTAGTGATGGTCAAGCTCTTCTATGAGTTGATTTAATTGGAAGTAATTGAAAACAGCTGAAAAACAGAAACAGCAAAAACTATTCAGTAAGTTAAAACAGCTGGAACCTGGCAGGATGGGGACAGAAGAGGGTGAAGTTGTGAGATTTGTGTAGCTAGAAGACATAGGTAGGAAAAAGGAACCAGACCTTTCTGGCAGAAGTAAAACGTAAAAGATAGGATGTGCAGGTGGGCCAGGTAATGCCATATGTCCTGACTTGGCAGGTTTCCACCACCTGTGTCTCAGCAGAGCTCAATAATACAAAGTCACTCGTTAGGGATTAAAATACAAGATACTTTTAACTTTTTTGGTGCTCTTCCATGACCTAAGGATGCATCAAATCAGTAGAATTCTGTCAATTTGAGTCAAGTAAGGAGGTGATATCAGAGGGCTTAGTTTGCAATACAGAAACTGAATCTGTGATTCAACCTAGTTAAAACAGATTCAATACAATATGGAGAATATTTTCTTTAAATAAGCTTTGAGATTTTTTAAAAGCTAATTTCATATTTACATTGGACGCTTCTTGGAAGCAGACTCGTAGATGGTAGTTTTGAGACATATGCATGTGTAATAGCATTGACTTGAGATCCACAAAAAGAAATCAAAGCCTTCTCATGGGAGAAAGGGCAGTAGAAAAGAAGTGCGTATGACCTCATGGAGTTTGAGGCATTTCCTTGTGCATTCAGTGTTCTGATGATCAGCAAAAGCACTTGGGGATCCTTTTTGGCAGCATATACTTTAGCCAGTTTTTAGCAAAGTCACATGGATGTATTTGACCTCATTAAAAATATGGGGTTTGTAGCTTCTTCCCCCCTGTCCCAAGTTCCATGTGGGAAAGTTAAATAACTTCTGATAGAGAAGTTGTGAAAGTGATGACAACTGTTTATATAAACTTGTTGACTTCGTAGCTATTTATTTCATTCTCTCATGATGTGCAAGAATGAAGCTTTCAACTTGGATGTAAGCTCCCAGTTCTGGCTGTACGTTGATAGGTACTGATGTGTGATCCCACTGCTTAACAGCAGCACCGTATCAGCATCCTCAAGTACATATATAACTGGTGCTCTTTAATAATTAGCAAACATTACAGAACTTGTTACAAAATATTTCTTTCAGATGATATAGGAGACTGAGAGAGCTCTCCTGGACTGATGACTTCTGTAAGGTGAAGTGTGTTCAAACCAGATGTTTGGACATGACTGCATCCCCTCTGGCTAGGCCTGTATGCTTCACTTAATTTGTAGATCTTGTCTTTTAGGTGTAATTCTACTTTTAACAGGAGGAGAGGAGAGAGTCCATCTGTTGGATAACTAGGTTCCAAACAATGTCTGTTTCTGTATGCTTTTCTAGACCCTATAAAGAAAGATCTAAGTTCCTTTTTAGTCTGGTCGGTGAAGGCATCTATTTGTTGTGTAGCCAGAGGAGTGGAGAGGTAGTGTGACAGAAGATGCTCTTATTTAACTTCTGTCACTCTGCTTTCAAAAAATTATAACCACAGAAGAGATTTAGAAAAAAGACCCTGAAATTTAGAGGCATGACCTGTCCCATGGTGGATGTCAGTTCTGAGAGAAGGAAAATATGACGTAAGGCATGCTTGTGTGGATGCAGGCATGTGACAGACCCTCTTATATTTTATTCATAAGAAAAGTGATCCACCCACTCTGAAATCAAGAACTGCTGAACCTAATAGTTTGAACATCATCTGCCTAACAGTACGGGGCAAGTTTGTTCCTGGTGTACTCTTCTACTAAAAATTGTTACGACAAACCAAACAAAAGGCATTGGTTTCAAAAGGTGGTGTAGATAATGAGAAAAGGTACCTTAATTTTAAGCTCTTGAACTCCAGTAGTCCTCTCTTTTCAAAGTTGCTTCGGTGCTTTTCCTGAAGAATCTAGTTTTATTCTGTGTAGGAAGCTAGATAATGTTAAATTGTGCCCTGTTACACATGGGTCGTACTTAGTACGACTTTTTTGTCCGTGTGTATTTTAGCCAACACGCAAAACTGGTCTTAGCAGCAAACAGGTGGAGTGGAAAGTGTTAGTTGTTACTGTAGTGACTTGCAGCGCTGCAGACCAATTTCTGCCTTCTGAGTTAGCTCAAGTTCCCAAACATTTTGCAAGGGCAGCCCAAACAGTGCATCGCAGTAATGAATCCTTGTGGTTTTGAAGGTGTGGACTGCTATGGAGAGCTGCAGTAAGAATAATTGTAGCTTCCAGGCTAGCCATAGGTTAGAGGGAGGAAACTGTGTGCCTCTGCAAGCTGAAGGACAGCAGTAAGTACAGTTACTGGGCTGTTTGTCAAACCTGTATGTTCTGTACAGTGTGCTGTTACTATACAAACACTTCAAACCTCTTTCCATCTGCCTGTTAGCACACCTGCTTTGTAACAATGTACATCCTTCCAGGAAAGCAGGCAGTGCAGTTCTGGGATTTGACCAAGTCATTCACATCATTGCTTTTAGGTTTTTGTGGGGGTTTTTTTGTTGGTTTTTGTTGGTTTTTGTTTGGTTGGGGTTTTTTTTGTTTTGTTTTTTGGGTTTTTGTATGTCTTTGTTTTTGTTTGTTGGATTTTTTGGAGGGTTTTTTGAAGGGCTGAATGTTTTGTTTTCTGTCACAAAACTTAGCAACAGCATGTTGAAAACATGGAGCATATTCCAAATAGGTACTTGACTGGAGCTACCTCATAGTGGAAATGGCAGCTTCCTATAGTCTGGTCAGTATGAGGATTAATTTGACAGCTGAATAAATAATAAAGGTTCTTCATGAGTTTACTTGACTTGCAGATTAGTTGGACAACTGGTTATGTTTGTGCAGCTGAAATGGGATGGTTTTTCTTTGAATTTTGCTTAATCCCCATAGATAACATTGAACCCCTCCTTTGTTAAACTGCTGTTACAGTGGTATCATGTGAGAAAACTTAAGTTGCAAGTATTTTACGTGTAATGCAGTCTACAAGATCTATAGTTACAAATGTTTAAATCCCACTATTTACTAAACGATCATACTAGACAACAAAATTAAGTTTTTGCCTTATGTTTTCTGTGGCATATGTCACGTTCTGCCTGAAAACCCTCTGGAGCTACAGACCTTTCACAGCAAAATCAATGTTTGATCTTTGGATTGATCTTCGTATAAATCTTCTCAGACACTTGCTACTGTATATACTTTTTAAAGATGCAGGCATTTCAGGTCCTGCATCCATGAGGTCAAGAGTTTTAAAGTAAAACAGGAGAGTGGAGAAACCTAGTAACTTCAGGTGGTTGGGAAGGTAAGACCATTCCAGTGTAATGTTGAACTACAAGACATTTCAGCTACCAAACTTAGCGTGACTTTGTCTTTATAAATGTAATAGTACATAAGCAGCAACTAATCTCAACTAAGGGAGTGATGGTGTTTATAAACACAATCTCATGCAAGCCACTACATTTATTTTGCTATGTTATAAATGCATCTGAAATAGGTGTTATTGCCAAATAGTTGTGGAAGCTTTGCCATGTTTTAAAAGCATGTGATTTCAATGATAAAGCTTCACCTTAACATAAGACATGTACGTGTGCTCTATCAAGCTATCAGCACTATGTTATACTCTACATCTGCTAACTCTGTGGGAAATAACATCTGTTTTAGTTTGAGCATGAACTTTCCACAAAGCTAATTAGCCAAATAAGTCTGAAAGGGTATCAGTGTGTTTTGAACCTCGTATTTGTGTTGCCAGTGGAGGAATGATTTGCCTGTACCAGAAGTGATGTGCTACTTGGTGGGAACTGTCACAGAAGAAAATGAAAGTACCTGTTTTCATGGGTATGATAGGACCCTAAATCTTGCTGAAGCCTAGGTATTAATGGTGTAATTATAAATACATTTCATTGTTGAAGTCATCTTCTGGATTTAATGAACTGACACAAATTCCTGCCACTATTTCTAAGGAAATCCAAGAGTTCCTAGTGGAACTGAACATGTTTCAATAACCAGAAATTCAGGGCAGACTGTGGCCTTTCCTGGCAATGTGTTTTGGAAAACAAAAGATGCATTTGTTTCTCAGGTCAAAATTTTCCTCTTTTTTGCGCCCTGGGGTTAGCGCCTTCTAGGAGGATTGTACTTCAAAACAGTGTTATGATTAGCCTGCATCTTAAGTGTCAATATATGGACAGAAGCACCTAGGTTTAAGGTGTTAAATTAGTTATAAATGACAGTCCAATCCACTGTGCTTTCTGGTTTACTTTGCTGTACAAATATAATCTTTTTGAGAAAGAAATTTTGGAAGCAGGGAAGACAAATTAGACTGAGATCTCTGTATTTTTCTCTATTGCTTGTTACAAGATGTTGTTCAAAGTTATGTCGCTGACCCTGGTAGCCTGCTGGGATGCTTGTACAATACAGGTTGTAGTTCATTGGTAGTATGGTTTTAAGGAAGTAATCTGTAACTTTGGCTCTGCTTGTGACTGACAGACTGGTAGAATCATAGAACACCCCAGGTTGGAAGGGACCTCGGGAGATCATCTGACCCAACCATTCAACTTCGCTTTATATAGGAGTAAGATCCTGTAGTCACAGTAAGCAGTGTGACTCCATATTTAAATGTCTCCTAGAATTTGGAAAATCTTGTGGAAAATGTTCAAGATATAGTAACAGTTGACTGTTCTCTGACTGGACTGAGTGATGACCTGACGAAAAGTAATTAGTTGATACTATTCCCCTAAGATACGGTGTTCTTTCATGTAATTAGTGAAATGAGAGGTTGTGTGTGAGTGGATGCTATTGCAAATTCACTGTTTCAGAGCATGCATTTAGAAAATAGTGCAAAACTATTTCCTTCCTATTATAATGTAAATATATTTATACCTGGGATCATGATTAGAAACAAGACCTTACAGTAGAGGGAGGCTGAAGGGCAAAATGGCTCTGATAGCGTTGATTCCACAGAGTAGGGTTCAGGCACTGGATTTGCAACCTACAAGAGCATTTGTACTTCTGCTTTCTAAACATTTTGGTTTATTTGACATCTGCCTTGTGTTCCCTGTACCTGCTAATGTTAAATTCTCTGTAATGCAAAATGTTTTTAGATGTGTACTTGGAATAGTATCGGTTTATTAGGAAAGGGTGATAGAAATATGATTTGTAGAAGATTCTGCTGAGAAACTTTCAGGGATTGTAGGAGTTGCAGATCTGTGCATTGTAGACTGTTGGGGACTTAACTATTTGAAGCCATTTATGTAAAGGAGCAGTATGAGAAACATTCACATTGTTACTTGTCTAAAGTATCAGGTATACATTCACTGTAAAGGAGGACTGTACGGTTTAATATGAAGCTCACTATCAAGAGATTTTATTTCTTCCTTCGACCTCTACCCAAGCCTGTCTTCTCTTTCTAACAGGTCACCAACGAAAATTGGATCCCATGTATTAAAGGTGAGTGTCTTCTTAAAATTGGTCAAATGCTTGTTGATGAAGTGTTGAACATTTCTGCCTAAAGTAGGTGTGCTATGGTAGCCCTAACATCTACACAGACAGGAAATTACAGGCTTTCTTTGTTGTAGGTAGCAATTCCTGGGCTTATGGCTCTTGAACTTGCAACTTTACTTATTTAGGGTATGTTTACGTGTCCTGAAGCTAATTGTATTCTGGAAAATATATGAGCAATTTATTTGAGCTGTACTTAATTACTAGACTAACCTCTTTCAAGTGATTTGTGAGTAGTAAGCAAGTCTCTACAGCACTTGGTTTTTGGTCTCAATTTACATGAAATAGTTGACTTTGCTCTCTTCCAACTTCAAAATAAGAAAAATCTTAGTGTTTGTACTTCAAAAGCCTCCCCTCTAGGTTATATGAAGATAAACCACTATATTTAGCTTAATGAGACAGCGTTGCCACTTCCCACGCAGGTAATTGGTATGCTGCATCTGTGCGCAGTGACAGTGCGCCTGAGCCTGCCGTACGTTTAATAGGTGAGGAGTTGGAACCTTGAACAAACAACACTCGTTTCCTCATCTCTGAAGGGCCGAAGGTGATGCTGTGCAACACTGTTACATAGAATAAAGAAGACCTGACGTTTTGTCCGCAAAGTCTTGGGAAATGACAGTGAAAATAGTTTCTGTCAGCAGCACTCTGCTGTGAATCGGTCTCTTTAGTGATACTATATCTTATAGTAGCTCTTGGGGGAGAGACTTAACCCCTATTTTGTGTTGTATTTAATATCCCTTTAATGATGAAGACATGTTAAGCCTTCTAAGAAACATTGCTCTATCATCCTCAGTGTAGTTAGTGAACTTCAAAACTGACTTTAAACTGTCTTGAGTGAATTATTTTTGAAGTTCTGTATGTTGCTTGTAGACGTGTTTATTTTTTGAATTATCTTCCTAAGTTGCCTGTTCAAAGCTAAGTTTCTGAAGGTGGAAAAAGTAGTTGCTTCTCTGCTTGGTACTGTATCAGTTCAGTGAATATGACTAATGGTAGAGTTTGTCTTGGAATGGGTAAGAAATATTTCCTAAGTCCAAAGTTTAACAGGTGTGTGAGTTTAATGTCAACAAAATTATAAATCAATATAATGGGCTTCTGTAGGTGCCGATTGCACTTCAGTATTTAAGCTTCTGAAGGTAGACTTCAGTGATAAAGTAGAATTTGCATTTAGATTAGAATAACTTCATGGAAGGAGGGGGAGGGAGTGGAGAGAGAGGAAGAATTTTTCTATAATCGCAGCTGTGTCTGCATGATATGCCATTTGTTGAGGTCAGAGCTCTCAAAGATGGATGTCTGCAAGTTGTGTGGGTTTTTTCAAACATGGTATGTTATGCTATAAAGGTTCTGTTTGACTAGCTTAGTGTCTAAAAAAAGCCTGGGGAGAAATTTCTTAAATATCTGTACTAGACAGTCACTCTGTATCTTGTCAAGGTCCAAAAAAAGTATGGAGAGGGCTTTTTAAAGTATCTGTTTAATATGGAGACTAGATATCTTATGTATATCAAAAGCTGTATAAGCAGACTTAAATTAATAGCTTAACAGAAGTAATTTATCGTGGTAACAGCTAGCTGTTGGGGGCTTTAACATGGTGGGAAGACAGTTGAGGACTGCTGACCTCAACAGAAGAGAGCTTCGTATCTGTAGACAGGAAGGAGTAGAACAGCAGATCTCAACTCGGGGAATCAATTGAGATGTGTTTGCTTTTTCTTAGTGTTTTAAGCTCAGTTCTTTGAGTTGGTTTTGATTTTTTTTTTTTCTTTTTTTTTTTCCCTTCTCTCTTTCATGAGACAAATACAGGCTTTTATCTGCAGCTCTGGTCACCAAATAGACTGCAGGATGGTCAAAAGAGTGGAACAAGTTGCACAGAGATGTTGTGTAGTCTTCCATCCTTAGATGTAGTCAGAACGTGACTGGACACATCTCTGAACAACCTACTCTAGTTGGCTCTGCTTTGAGGACTGCAGGTTCTCCACAGGTCCCTTCTGACATCAAGGGTTCTGTCAGATTCCTCTTTATATATTGCTGATACATATGCTTGCAGGCAATGTGATCATGCAACTTAAAGAGGATTTTTAAGAAAGATGAAGACAAACTTTTAGTAGGGCTTGCTGAAATTGGGCAAGAGGAAATGTTTTTGAACTAAAAGAGGGTAGATTTAGACTGGGCAGGAGGAAGACATTTTTTACAGTGAAGGTGGTGAAACGCTGGCACAGGTTGTCTGGAGAGGTGGTAGAAGCCCCACCACTGGAAATATTCCAGGTCAGGTTGGATGGGGCTCTGAGCAACCTGATCTAGTTCCAGATGTCCATTCTCACTGCAGGGACTTTGGACTAGAAACCTTTAAAGGTCCCTTCCAACCCAAACTGTTCTATGTTTCTAATAAGTCACATAGAACAGAAGGCATACGCTGAAGTTCTTACTAGATCGTATTAACTGAGGTTAAAGCAGGCTTCTGGTTAAAGCAATACCTTTCTATGGTATAAACTGATTGCTTCTCTGAACCCAAGATTTTGAAGTAATAGATGAACATGTTCAGTCACAAATAAAATATTTTCAGCGTTTGAAGACTTTGTATAGAATATCCATACTTAACACGCCCAAAATGTGATCTCATTCTAATAGTCTAGGGCTGCCTATCTTAAGTATTATTTAATTATTTTTTAAAAAGCAAATAAGACTTCAGACTATTACAAAGATTTATTACATTATTTTGGGACATGAGGCCACCTTTAATAAATTTCTTTTATTCTTTGCTTGTTAGGATATGCCAAAGTGTTGATGCTATTTGCACATCTGAACTATACTACTTCAACTTCAAGCTGACTTCACATCAGTAATCACAAATCAGTGCTAGTGTTGATTATGCATATATAAAGAACAAATAGTGTACTTGGATTTGGATATTCATGCAGTCTTCCATCCATATGTTTGGAAAATATTCCTGATTTTTGCTTAAATCCAGTAGCTCAGCTTGTTCAGCAGTTTATATTTCAGAATGATATGCATGAAGATGACTGACAGCAAAATTAGACAATGTGCACTAGAAATAATTGTAGAACGTAGGATTCCATGACAGATCCTCAGAGGCATAATTGTGACCTCTTGATAGGTCTGCCTGACTTAATCTGGAAATTTCTAAAAAAGTTGCTATTCTGTGTTGTGGTAACACAGTTCTTGCATCCTTTCCCACAAGTTGATAAAGAAAAAATTATTTTAATACGTATTTTTCCTTGCTGCAGGTTATTAAAGGTGTATGTTTTTTTAAACTTCATGCTCCCTTCAATTTTAATGTAGTTGAGGTTGAAACCTCTTAAAAATAACTGCCTTTTTTGTTTAATAGTTTGCAGGCTTCGTGTGTTTGGTGATGTGAAACACTCTTCATGCATTATGATTTACTGTGCATTGCTGTTTGAACATCTGTCTGACAGCAGTAAGGAATGAAAATGTAGCAGAATTCTTGTCCTTTATGCTATTTAATTTGTTGTAGCTATATTTTTGTTATGTTTGTATATATTTTGTTAGCAATTTCTACAGTAAGATGATCTAGGTGTTTGTTTGTTTTTTACATAGGATATGGACAGCAAACTACACAAAGCTGGACAAGAAACCTTGGTACAAGAAATGAAACAAGATGATTCAAAAGAGGTTAGATAAAAATTGCTTCACACTTCCAGCATCATTCTAGAAAGATTAAGTAATTTAATAATCAGTCTTCATCCTGAAACTTAACATAGGTTTGAATTTGTCATTAATGTTAGGAAAAATGTTCCTCTAAAAGGTAAAAAATTAAATTAAGCGTTCTAAAAACATATTTAGGAGTCATCAGTGTTGAATGATTTGTGTAAGTTACAGGATCACTATTTAGCAGTCAGTAAGAACTCTGAAGAGTCAATAGCTTTTGTTTCCGAACTTTCTCTCAAAGTATATTAAAGAGGAATGGAAAATAGTCACTTAGGTGTATCCAAAAAAATAAACCAATTTCTGCACCTAGGTTCTGGTCTCCAGAATTTTTGAGCAAAACATATTTTGTATATAAAGCAGCTCTTCAGTGGAAGAGTTCTTGTGGGTGTTGTACAGACTGACTGATAAGTGTACCATAGAAATGCATACTATTTAACAATAGAATGGTTTGGTTTTGTTTCTTTAGATTATTGACAGTATTATAGAAGAAAGCCAGAAGGCGCAACAGCTAGATGATGATTCTTTAGCTTCTAGAGGACAAGAACTGACTGTTCCAACTTCAGATGCAAATGCTTGGATTTCTGGAGGAGGTATCATTAGTAGTAATCCAGAAGTATTAGATGCTAAAATGTCATTACAAGAAGACCCTAGAGAACTGACATGTCAGAGCGTATGTAAGGACACTGAGTTGGAGTCAGGGAAGCTTTTGTTTACTTCCGAGCAACGGGAAACTCACGAACTAACACAAGTAACAAATAAAGCTGACCATAAAATGGATGAAACTGAAGCACAAGAAGAAGCATCAAAAAGTGAGGACATAACAGACAACAAAGAGGCAAATACTTCAGAACAAGTGGCTTCAGATTTATCTACCAAAGATCTTTCTACAACAGAAGAAATGCCTCCAGCAAAGCCACCAAGGCAGCTTACTGTAGAGCCTGATATTGTTGCTAGCACAAAGAAGCCTGTCCCAGCACGGCCACCACCTCCCACAAACGTTCCTCCTCCAAGACCACCTCCACCTGCACGGCCAGCTCCACCACCCCGGAAGAAGAAGAGCGAACTGGATATTGAAGTGCAAAAACCTGGTTTAGAGGGCAAGTATTCTGTTTTAGATGGGTTTAGATACCAACATGGTTACTATTGTTATATTTTGAGTGAAGAATCATTCAGTCTTGTGATTTTAGTTTAGTTGATGTGTAAATGAGGGGAAAAAAAATTCTTCAACTATCTTAGCATCTTACAGTGGAGAAACACTCTTTTGCATTACAAGTGGTCCCAGTTCATAGACTTTCTTGTAAGCTAACACTTCCTACCAAAATAGCTCCTTCTGTAGCAAGAAGTTGCCTCATCAATACAGAAACTAAAAAAAGTTACACATTTCAAATAAGATGTGTGCAATCTGTATTGGCATAGAAATACAAGTCAAGATGTAGACTGAGGTCTCAAGAAAAAAACTTTAAAAAAAACCCAGAAAACAAACAAACAAAAAAACCCAAGAGAACTAGGTGTGAAATTCTGTCTATGTCTCCACCTATATATGAAGTATATAATTGATAAGGTAGATTTGGTGTCAGTAGATGTTTGAAAAGCACTCAAACTTGTCAGTGTTCAGGAATGTAACTGATGTTATATTTCTAACAATCTGTAGCCTCTCTATGGCAAGTGTTGCACTCTTTGTGTTATGTTCTTCTTTCAAGTGTTATAAATGTAATTATTTTTTTTCCAGTTGCTCGAGAGAACTTCACAGCTGGTGGTCTTTTAACTCCAAGTACAGTGACAGAGGGCATACCCAAAGATTCTCAGCCTTCTTTGGATTTGGCAAGTGCAACTAGTGGAGATAAGATAGTCACTGCACAGGTATTGGGAGATGGTTATAAGTTCACTAACTAACTTTTTCTATTAGTGTTGCTGTGGAGATAATATACTCTGTCTGCAAAATTTCAGGAAAATGGGAAAGCAGCTGATGGCCAAGCAACAAATGAAGTACTTGGACCACAAAGACCCAGGTCGAATTCTGGAAGAGAGCTCACAGATGAGGTATAAATAAATGTGGTCTGTACATAGTACATTCTTCTGCTTGCATTTCCAGTCTGTCAAATGAGTTGGAGTAGTCACACATCCCTCCTTGTGCTCTGAACCACTACATGCCATGACCAGGGATGCAGATAGCAGTGATGTCATGCTGGCTTTGTCCACCTAAGCATTTTGTGGTCCGTAAGTGGCATTAGTATTTGAAAGTGTGGGCTGCAATAGATGTGAAATGCTGTGAGTTTGTATTTGTAACTTTGCAAACACGCTACAATTTCAGTGTAAAAACAGACTTGGCATTTTGTCATGCATCTAAGGGGGGAAGGAGTCAGCAATAGGAGAATGATTTCCCTAATGTTAAAAAATTTCTTCTGTTAATGATTTCCATTAATCCTGATGATATTTGGCTACTGCCAGTTTTTGTTTATCTCTGTGTAGCTTTTTAAACTGTTTCTGAACAGATGTATGTGTTCATGAGATGCTCAAAAAACCCTTTTCCTTTGTGTTCCACTAGTTAGGTCTAAATGCTTTTTCTCTGTATGTAAAGGTTGTCTTTGACTATATCTAAACTACAGCTGTTAGAATATCTGAAAGGGGAAGACTTCAGTATCTTTTGATTACATATGTTTGGTGTTAGTATGGAAGGTGCCATGCCTTGGCTGATGATGTCTCTGTCGCTGCATTTCTGACTTAGGAGATTGAAGCTTGTAATGACTTGTAATTGTCCATGTGTAGTGGTTGATAATGTTTGCATTAACATGCTAAAGGCAATTTTAACTTAAACTTAGTTTTTGTAAAATAATGGAAATTCTGTAACTCACTATGTATTTAAGATAGTTTGTAAGGTCAGATGATTTCTATTTTGCTCTGTTTTGCAGTCTAATACTTTTGATTCTGTGTCTTACTTTTCCTAAAGGAAATCCTAGCAAGTGTAATGATAAAAAACCTTGATACAGGTGAAGAAATACCCCTGAGTTTGGCAGAAGAAAAGTTGCCAACAGGCATTAACCCCCTAACTTTGCATATCATGAGGAGGACTAAAGAATATGTCAGGTATCAATCATGATAGCTTTGAGCTTTTTATGATACTGTTGCTCTTATTGCTTTTGCATGCATGGAGGCTGCACTTATGCAAGTAGAGTTCCAGTCCATCTGTGTGTGACTGAATTTCCAGTTCTCTATGGACTGCATTGTTTATTGAATCCTCCTAAGTTATCTAAAAGTTGATGATATTGCTGAAATTTGACAGGCAAGTATGTCTGAAAATCTATCTGAATTGCTGTTAGCACTTGATGTGCTAAATATTGTCATTTCTATACTGAATTAAATACAGTTTATACTCAAGTACTCCATGTTGTTTATGCTACCACCTTTAGCTTTTTCAGGGTTTTGATTTAGTAGAGTGGTCCTCTGAAGATCTGTTGTCATCAGTATAGCTGACTACTTTGTTCTCAACAGAGCTTTAGGCTCTTCAAATGTTTAAAACCGAGTCTGTTAGTAAACTTTGATAAAAAATAGTTTTGTAATGATTGGGAAATTATCAGTCTACATGTTTTTTTTCAGAGGCCTAGTTTTATGTGAATTTATACATCAGACAATTTTTACATTGCTGTATCATCATTGAAAAGCTCACTTCTGTAGAACTGTACTGTTCTGTGTGCAAACTTCTGTTTCAGAATTAACCACTATTCATTTATTTGATCTATGGAGAGCAAGGTATGAAAATAAGGAGGCATGTTACCACTTCCTAGTAATGAAATTTTGTCTGCTCTCAGCTCTCAAAGCGTCACAATAAGCTCAAGTTTGAAGTTTGTGGAAGGAAGTAATGTGTCTTTGGTGTCTGGAGATTTTGTACTGTTCTAGGATCAAGATGCCCAAGAATTGAATTGATCTGGTTTATTATTTAACATCACGTCCACGTTTTTCCAGTGTTACATGAAGGAATAAAAATGGATCTTAAAATGCAGATCCTACTTTACTAATGTTTCATTCAAATGAAATTCATTATGATTTTGCATTAAACAATTACTTCTGTGTTTCCTAGTAACGATGCAGCACAGTCTGATGATGAAGACAAAATGCAGACACAGCAAACTGATACTGATGGAGGGAGGTTAAAGCAAAAAACGTAAGATGTCGTTTCGTGTCCCTACAAAGAAAAGACAGGTTTTGTTTTTCTAAGTTGAAGCTCCTCATCTGACTTCTGAACAAATTACCTTTAAGTTCAGGTACTGTTTGTATAACTGCTCTGCAGTTGAACTGAAGATTACATGACTGCTGGCAAATTAAATGCTTATTTTAAGAAGCCATAATGGAAAGAAATAATACTGCATTTCAAATCAAAACTATTGTTTCATAATAGCAAAAAAAGAAATTAGCCAGTGTTATGTGTTGAAAAAGCAATCTTGTTTTTAAGGACCCAGCTGAAAAAGTTCCTTGGCAAATCTGTAAAGCGAGCAAAGCACCTTGCAGAAGAATATGGAGAACGTGCTGTAAATAAAGTTAAGAGTGTTCGAGATGAGGGTAAGTGACACTGATTTTGGTGGTGGTGGTGGTTTTGGGATGGATTTTGTTTTCATTTTTTTAATATTTTTTTTTGTATATTTATATATATTATATATATAATACTTATTTTTTTTTTAACTAGGATAGTCTGTTTATCCTTGGGCTTCTAGGAATCAAAGCCAGCTGAGGGACATGTACTGCTGTGTTCTACCATTGTTGATGATGTGGTTTGTAGCCCTATAGGTATTTTGAGACTAGTGGGCTACAAGGATGTATTCTTCTAAAGTAGTAGTTGAGATCTTTTCAGCTAAACCAGTTCAATACTATAATTATATTGTGCTGTTAGAAAGCTGCCTGAATATCAAAATGTAATTTTTTTCTTTCTTTTTGAAAGTTATTCGAGCAAATCTGGAAGTGGGGGTTGTCTTCATGACTTTAAAACCAGTTTTCTGACACCATTAGAATTCTCATATAGCTTGAGCTCTTGTTAGATGATTTCCCAACTACAACTGAATTCTTACCTTCTTGTTTCATCACTGTTTCTTTCAGACAGATGTCTAGTACTGCAGTAAGCCGATCTAACCACAGCCTGAGCTAAGTGCCATAGAATGCTGCACTTTAGCATGTTATTTTGCCACTGGCAGTTTGCCCCAGTTCTTTTGCAATTCTTATGCTCTGTGGACAAATCACCAGGCCATTTCAATGTATTCAGTTAGAAGAAGCCAATACAATAGTTTTCAGCACACATTAAAATGATAGAAGTCACTTAGTGCAAGATCTGCTAAATGCAAGTCCTGATGCAAAGAAAGAGGCAGAAGAAAAATACAGAGCAGTTCTTATTTTGAGTGTTCAGTGTTTGGAATTACTACAACCTAAAATTATTGTAGATGTATTTTTAGACCTTGATACAACAGTACTTATTTTGCTTTAAGAATTTAAAATTATTTATAAGAATTGGCTAATTCAAGACTAATCTGCTACAAAAAAGTATTGGTAGATGTTTTCTAATAGATGAATGTGTGCTGCGATATGTACTGCTGCATTTGTGTTCCTTTTAGTCTTCCATACAGATCAAGATGACCCCTCTTCTAGTGATGATGAAGGGATGCCGTATACAAGACCAGTGAAGTTCAAAGCAGCACATGGATTCAAGGGACCTTATGATTTTGAACAAATCAAAGTTGTTCAGGATCTCAGTGGAGAGCATATGGTAGGTCTCAAATTTTGATCTGTGGTTTTGTTGAATCTGTTCCGCCTGAGATTCAACTTTTAGGTTTCATCTACTTGGTCACCTCTAGAAATGACTTATTCTTGGTTTATCCTCCTTGAAGAGCAGTTTCATTTTTGAAAATATTCTGTCAGGAAATGTAAAGTTAACTGGTTTGATCAGATCTTCAGAAGAAAAAACGAAAAAAGTCTGTAGATACTCAGGCTTCAGGGACTCTCCAGAGTTCTTCCTTGAAGAGTTTTTTTACCAAGTGGTACTTGGTTTCTTGGTTCCTGCATTTAGAAATCTAGGCTGATAGAGGCTATGTTCCACTACTAGAACTGAGCACAGAGCAGCAAGGTTGACCTACTCAGCAGCAGATAAACTAGTCTGACTATTGGAGATTTGAACACAAGTATTGAACAAAAACACTAGATAGGTTCTGGAGGCAAAAGTGGGGAGACATTAATGGGGTTTGTGGATCAGAATGATAAGGAGGGAAGAGACCACAATTTGTTGAGATGCCTGTAGAGAATGAGACTGAAAAAGTACCTATTCATCACTGTTGGAAGTGTGCATGCTTCCCTGCAGAATCTGAAATACATTCTAATATTCCTGACACACCAGCTTCTGCTGACGGTACTGTCTGATAACAAGTGAAACATCACTTCATATTTAAGTGTTAGGCTAAGGATAGTGACCTACAGCAATCACTGTTGACCAGAGCTTTCAAGCTTGTTATGCATAACTGAAGTTTCCACTCCTACTGGTAGTCCAGCTGTGTTAGTTTGTCATGCCAGTATTTGACTTTTTAAAACCTAGGAATTTCCCCAAAAGCATCCTAAAATGCCTAATAGCTGTTAATTACATAACAGGAGGAAATGGAATTCTGCTTGTGTGGTACTGTGTTTTGTTGACCACTGACTCTTTGAACTTTACAATAGAGAAAAAAAATTATCTTCACAGGCTTTGCGAAATCGTCATGCCAATTCTGAATTCAATATGTGTAGTACTCATTTTGATTGCCAGAACTGATGTAACCAAACACAATTTCTACTTTAAAAGAAAACAGTGGTAGCAGCAGCTTGTCCTAACTTCAAGTGCAGCTACAAATACTTGCCAACTCTACAAATCAAATAGCTGGTTATAAGTCACTTGGAGCCCTGGTTGGCTGGCTGTTACTAACCATGCCAGCTCCCTTAACTCCTCTCCTACAGTAATCTGCCCTGTGGGCTTGCTCTTTCAAACTGTTCTTAACAGTATGTTGCACAATCCACTAGTTTTAACAGTAACTTCTTAGTGTTTTGATCTACAATTTATTTCAGTTGCGGTCTCTTGTATATATCCTAAATCTTGTCAGTTGAGATTATAGAAAGGTTTTTTTGGCATGGAAGAAGATACTTTACAGAACTTAAACAATGATCTCTATTTTAACAGGGTGCTGTTTGGACAATGAAATTCTCTCACTGTGGTCGATTACTTGCCTCTGCAGGACAGGACAACGTAGTAAGAATATGGGTTTTAAAGAATGCTTTTGACTATTTCAATAACATGCGAATGAAGTACAATACAGAAGGTATCTTTCTGTGCATCACTAGAGCTCTAAAACACTAGAAATTCTAGTTATTTGGGAACTGAAGAGTTGACAATGGTGCTTCTGCCTCTGTTCTAGGACGTGTCTCTCCGTCCCCATCTCAAGAGAGTCTGAATTCTTCCAAGTCTGATACTGATGCAGGGGTATGTACACTAGATACTGGGAGGGGAGAGGGCACTTGCAATGTTCTGTAATACCAGATCTTCATTTTTGCTTTGTCCAAGTGTACATGAAAAAGTTCTTGGCTTCTGTCTTTGAGGCATAGACAGTCTTATCAATAGACATCTTCAGTCAAATACTGTAATCCCATGTGTATGGGGTGCAAGCAAGAGGCTATGTCACTAAACTTAATGCAAATCTGCATAGCTTTGCTGTGTGACCCTCTGCCAGAGTAGATTTCTGGGTGAAATGCTGAAGGGGGGGAGGAAATTTTGCATTGTTGAATTTCCTGTCTTTGCACGTTCCCTTTGAGCATTAGTTATTAACATCTGACTTGATGTCTTTTCTGAGGAAGGTTAAACTGAATGGTAGGATACTCGGAAACAAAACCTGACATATTTAAATTTTTCCCATTTTCATAGCATAAAATGGAACATGACTGATGAAAAGTATTAAGACACCTGTAGAGCGTTCAGATACTTCAGTAAACCCGCCATTAAAATTACTTTAAGGCATGTTTTTCCCTATTTTTGTTATCTGTGTAAGAAACAGGTGTCAAAATCAGGGTTTAAGCTAAGATTTTAGCAGCAGCATTAATTAATGTGCACTCTTGGGAGGGATCTTTCTTTACCTTAGGTAAGTGAATAGGCTTGCTTAGCCACACACAGCAAGGATGTTGTTGTAAGTGGGTTTTTTGCAGAACAGGTTTTTTACAGGAACTTAACTTGTTTACTTTTTTTAATTTTGCACCTGTTTATTCTGAAAGGGTCTCTTATTAGAACTGTAGAATGGTTTAGGTTGGAAGGGACCTTGAAGATCATCTAGTTCCATCCTCCTTGTCATGGGAGACAGGTTGCTCAAAGCCCAGTCCAACCTGGCTTGAACACTTCCAGGGAGGGGGCATTCACAGCTTCTCTGAGCAACATGTTCTAGTGCTTCACACACAGTGAAGAATTTCTTCCTAATATCTAATCTTATTTTACCCTCTTTCAGTTGAAAACTGCTACCCCTCATCCTTTCACTATACTCCGTGATAGAGTCCCTCCCCATCTTTCATGTAGATCCCCTTTAAGTACTGCAGGGCTGCTGTAAGATCTCCCTGGAGGCTTCCCTTCTCCAGGCTGAACCACCCCAACTCTCTATCTGTCCTCCAGCCACCTGATCATCTGCATGGCCCTCCTCTGGACCTGCTTGAGTAGGTCCATGTCACTCTTACGCTGCGGGCCCCAGAGATGAATGCGGTAGTCCAAGTGGGGTCTCAAGAGCAGAGGGACAGAATCACCTCCCTCATAGACCCATAGAATGGTAGGGGTTGGAAGGGACCTCTGGAGATCATAGAGTCCAACCCCCCTGCCAGCGCAGGAACACCTAGGGCATACCACGCAGGAGCAGATCCAGGTGGTTCTTGAAAGTCTCTAGAGAAGGAGACTCCACTACCTCTCTGGGCAGCCTGTTCCAGTGCTCTGTTATCTTCACAGTAAAGGTGGTTTTCATCATGTTGAGGTGGAACTTCCTGCATTTCACCTTGCTACCATTGATTCTCCCAGTTTCATATCATCGGCAAACTTGCTGAGGGTACACTCCATCCCTTTATCCAGGTCATTGATGAAGATGTTGAATAAGACTGGACCCAGAAGTGACTCCTGGGGAACACCACTAGTTACAGGTCTCCAGCTGGACTCTGCACCGCTGATCACAACCCTCTGAGCTCTATCGTTTAGCCAGTTCTCAACCCAGCTCACTGTCTGCTCTTCTAAGCCACACTTCCTGAGCTTACCCATGAGAATGTTATGTGAGACAGTGTCAAAAGCCTTGCTGAAGTCAAGGTAGACAACATCCACTTCTCTCCCTGCATCTACCCATTCAGTCACACCATCACAGAAGGCTATCAGATTAGTCAGACATGACTTCCCTTTAGTAAATTCATGCTGGCTACTTTTGATAACCTTCTTTTCTTCCATGTGCTGAGATACGATCTCTAGAATGAGATGCTCCATTACCTTTTCAGGGATGGAGGTGAGGCTAAGTGGCCTGTAATTACCAGGGTCTTCCTTCTTGCCCCTTTTGAAGACCTTCTGGCCACACTTCTCATGGTGCAGCCCAGGATGTGGTTGGCTTTCTGGGCTGTGAGCACGCATTGCTGGCTTATACTCAGTTTTTCACCCACTGGTACCCATAAGTCCTCCTAAGGGCTGTTCTCAATCCACTCATCACCCAGCCTGTATTTGTGCTTGGGATTGTCCTAACCCATGTGAGGGACCTCGCACTTGGCTTTGAATTTCATGAGTTTGGCATGGGCCCAACTCTCAAGCCTGTTAAGGTTCCTCTGGATGACATCCATTCAGCCTGTCGACCACACCACGCAGCTTGGTGTTGGCAGACTTGCTGAGGGTGCTCTTCATCCCTGTCTGTGTTGCCAAGAAAGATGTTAAACAGCACTGACCTCAATACCAACCCCTGAGGAACACCACTTGTCACTGATCTCTGCTTGGACATTGAGCCATTGACTGCAACTCTTAGTGTAGCCATCCAGCTAATGCCTTCTCCACTGAGTGGTCCCTCTGTCAAATCCATGTCTTCCCAGTTTAAGAGACCAGTGTATCGCACAGGAAGTGTGGAATGCTTTGCACAAGTCCAGATTGATTATGTCAGTTGCTCTTCCTTTATCCATGGATGCTGTAAGCCTATCATACAATGCCACCAAATTTGTCAGGCACAGTTTGCCTTTAGTGTAGCCATGTTGGCTGTCACCAGTCACGCCCTTATTTTCCATGTGAGAGGTTAGTAGGAAGTTACCATTCTTGATAGGCACTAGAAACATGGAAACAAACTGGGTTTATATTCTGAATTGTACTGCAGTTTACAAGGCTGATTTACTTGGTTCCAAAAGCTTATCTTCATACGTTTGCTTAAATTGCTGTCAGGTTTATCCTGTTGAGTAAAAGCTGCACGGATGGAAAATGTAGAGCTTAATTTTGGAATCTCAAGATGATGTTTCACAGCCCATTGTACTTGAAATTCAGTTTAGTTGTTTATTATTGCAGTGTTGTTTATTTTAACATCATTAAGAGTTGTTCTTCAAATTGTTATTGGCCCTGTACCTTTTTTGTAAGCAGTAACAGCTTTTTTGGGTTACTTTATTTCAGTTAACATTTTGTAATATTTCTATATGTTTCCCTGATAGATCTGCAGTGGGGTTGATGAAGACCCAGATGATAAAAATGCCCCATTTCGTCAACGACCATTTTGCAAATACAAAGGGCATACAGCAGATCTTCTTGATCTTTCCTGGTCTAAAGTAAGGCACCTTAATACAGACTCCACAGTTCTCCTGTGTGTTTTCATTGTTTTTTTTGTCAGTTGCCATTGGAACCATATATCAAAACAATATGAAACAGGTTAAGAGAAAAGGTTTGTAGAGATAACACTTATTCCAGGCGAAATAGTTGCAGTAGAATGAAAAAAAATAAATTAAAGGCCATCTTAAAAAAATACCAGACCAACATAAAACCAGTATCAAGATAGTCATAATTGCAATTTTGTATTCAGCAGTGAAGTTAAATTGTTTAGAGTGGGAGGAATTTCTACTGATCTGTGTGATTTCTGATTTATGGTGTAACTGCTTTTCTTATCTTCAGGATCCTCCACTACTTTTATGCAAAGTGTGCACATTCTAAAGTTGCTGGATATATACATGTATTTGAAAATTAGATAGTTACCTTGTGCTTAACTTCCAAAATTTTTCACATAAAGCTTACTCAGTTAATTTTCCTCATTGTAAGAAAGTTGTAGTTTTAACACAGTCTGGCTGAAGGATCTTAGGCAGGAGAAACTCTTATGCCTTATCTGAAGCCTGTTATGCTGTTTCTTTCTCTGAATATTTAACTGCTTTTCAAGTGTTTATTTCCATTGATACTCTTCCAGAAAATTTTCTGTGACTGAGCATCAATGTACTTGGTCTTAAGAAAAGCATCAGTCAGTAATGATAATTTAGGTAAAACATTTTATCTGAAAGGGTAAAACATTGAATTTCCTGGCACCAGAGAAATTGGTAAGGCTTTACCAATCAGATGAGTCTGTATTTTCTGTTATTTTTGTGTCTGTTAATGGAATTGACCATGGAATTCTCTTTCACAGAATTACTTCTTGCTTTCTTCTTCTATGGACAAAACTGTCAGATTATGGCACATATCAAGAAGAGAATGTCTTTGCTGTTTCCAGCATATAGACTTTGTCACTGCTATAGCATTCCATCCAAGGGTAAGTGTAATTGTCCTCTATCTTACAGAGAGGCAGAATTGCAAATTACCAGAGTACTCCCCCTTTATTTTCTATTAAAAACCCAATAATTGAATAATAGAGTTTGTGCAGTTCAAAAACTATCCCTATTGAATAATATCCCGGAACTTTAAGTGTTCATCTTCACTATAGTTCACCAGGACTGTCCACATGGCTTAACCATTTGTAGAGATGATGTGGAAAGTGAATTGGTTATTGGCTATGACATCACAGCTGGTATAGTTTTGAGTAACCTTGTGAAAAGTCAGAATTTCCAATGAGGGATGTTGTGGTTAAATATTGGGGGGGGGGGAGGGGGGGGAAAGAAATTCAACACCACTGAATCCTTGGGCATGTTTCAAACTTGACAGAATATAATCCTCTATGGATCAGACTCTTGAGACTGTCCTTGCTGTGAGCGGTGGAGGTGGGCAAGAGACCTCCAGAGATCCTTGCCAACCTATTTTATTTTATGATTTTCTTAATTTTTTTTTTTAAACTCTAATAAAGCTTCCTAATGTTACTAAAACTCTAGTAGAAGAAAAGCATTTTTCTGTGTTCCCTGAATGTACACAACTGGTAGATGTACTGGGAACTCCAAAAGGATCTTTCAACTCTCAACAAGGTTAGTATTTTTCTAACTTATGTTGAGAGGATAAAAGGTAACTGAAGTAACAGTGAACAGTTTTCTAACCTGAGGTATACATGCTGCATGTGTGTCATCTTGTCAAAAAATCTGTAAGAAATTGGACTCCAATTAACAGCAATTTTAACATTGTCTTTTCAGCCTTCTTAAACATTATAATCAACTCATCTTAGAAATCTTACTAGGGATTGGGAAGGTTTTAAGGAAATCAGGGCATACTCGTAGCACAAGTGGAGATTAATGTAGTATATCCTTTTAGGATGACAGGTATTTCTTAAGTGGTTCATTGGATGGGAAACTCCGACTCTGGAACATTCCTGACAAAAAAGTGGCATTATGGAATGAAGTAGATGGACAGACAAAATTGATCACAGCTGCCAACTTCTGTCAGAATGGCAAGTACGCGGTCATAGGCACATACGATGGGAGATGCATCTTCTATGACACGGAGGTAGGAACTTTTTGAGACTGTCTTTTTTCATGTTAAATAGCAAACAGATTTAAAATTTTGCTTATTGAAATAGCAAGAAACAAACCTATTAGAACTGGAAGCAAAATAGTTTGTGCACAAATATTTCAAATCAGACTGTTTTACTATCTTTTCAGCACTTGAAGTACCACACGCAAATACATGTGCGTTCTACCAGAGGCCGAAATAGAGTTGGAAGAAAAATTACTGGCATTGAACCCTTGCCTGGAGAAAATAAGGTACTGTCATTCTGTGCAACTTTGACTTGGAACTGGGTCTGATATTTATATCTAAGGCTTAGTAAGTTTGTGCTAAGTCTTGTCGCTGACTTAAAGTCTTTTAACAGTTCTAAAATGAACACTACTCTTTGCTGATTTAGACTAATACAGTACTAAAGAGTGGCTAAATAGCAATTTTTTTTAAATGACACTATGCTCTGTTTAATGTGAAGGTAAGAAAATGTTTACAGATGACTTTCAGTGAAGACTTCTTTGGCATAATTAACCTCTCTTGAATTTAGTATTCATTTGGAAATGTACTTCATAAAGAAACTGAAAAAATGCTGAAAGCTCATAAGTTGTTACCCAAACGAGTGTGCTCTGTTCTTCAGAATAAGTCCTTGCTCCCATCTAAACTGAAGTCTTATGTTGCGAAAGGGTCAAAGTCTCATCATGCAAAGAACATGCTGTTGAATATTAAAATCATAATGTAAATGGAGAATTTCTCACTTGTATTTAAAGTTTCATGGATGATATGGGGTTAACAGCTGGCTTTATTAGAGCAGCATATCACCAGCTGTTATCACCTGTATTGTACTCTATCAATGACACAGAAATTACTTACAAAGACATGTAGAAGATTCAGAAATCAATAGTGCCTTTGGATTGGCATCAGGTGCTGTGCATTGGCATGTTAGATGATGTAATAAAACACAGCTCAGCATGAACTCTTTTGAAAACAAGAAAGAAGTTCCGTAATCTGATGATAGGATGTTCCAGGAGTTGCCACAACTTTGTCACATAAATGATTAGATAAGTAGAGGTCAGTATTTGACTACTACTCTGCTATACCCTTTTCCTAATGTCATCTTGAAACTTACTGCTCACCTACAGTCTGGTTCACTTCTAAGGTATCATAAAAGGGCTAATTACCTGAATACACGTTTTGTCAACTCTTTCATAGACTTTTCTATTCTTTCTAAGGAATTTTAAGCTTGTGATCTGAAAAATGTGAAAAGGAAGCAAACTCACACCAACCAAGAGGAGCCCAGTTTGTTTACGTAGCAGATAATGGCCTCTGATCTGTGCTTCATGATTGATAGGTCATGACTCTCCAGGAGTTTATCTCACTACAATAGCTCTTCTGCTGTATTATTAGAGCAGCTGTTCTGGTTCAGACCAGTCCGGATGATCATGACAGTAAAGTCGTGTTCTGAATTGACAGAAGATGAGAGAGAAAAAATGTCTGTCGTAAATCTTACTCTGCCTCTTTGGGCCTGTTTTTTTTCTATGTCATGTTTTAAAGTCAACTGGGATTCTGACTGAACGAATGAACTCTGTTGCTCCTTCCTAGGCATGCTAATGGTTTCCACTCCTAAATGTTATTTATTTCTGTTCTAGATACTAGTGACGTCAAATGATTCCAGAATCAGATTGTATGACCTAAGAGATCTGTCTCTATCTATGAAGTACAAAGGTTATGTCAACAGCAGCAGCCAAATCAAAGCCAGCTTTAGGTAAGACAGTACTACAATGGTGGAGTTGTTGGATTTGGGAAATGCCATGGCTGAAGTACAGGGGCTTTGGTTTAAATGATCTGTTTACCTTGGTGTGAAGCTGAGCCTCTAAAATGCCACTTGGCTCAGAATACAAAGGTAGCCAAAGGCTGTGGTCAAGAATGGCAAAGTTGACTATGAGCAGGGAGCTTCTGTGAATGAGCAAGTCCATTTGTGTTGACACTGCAATGCATGTTCATTACTGTTGTTGTCAATGCAGGAACTGTGCTAGAACTGGTGAGGCTGGAACACCACATATTTCCTCTCCCCCATGATAAATAGATTTGTATTTCCTTAATTTTGTCAGATTCTGTTGCAGATGTGTTGGTCACCCAACTATTGCTCAAGGCTGTTGGTCACTGCCTGTGTATCATCACTGTGAGAAAACAGCCTACAAATCTGAGTTGGAATTTTTACCCTCTTCCTCTGTGTTGGTCTAAGATGCTTTTCTGAGTTTGTATCTATTACTGTGACTGTTGTGGAAATACTGGATTTTAAGCTAGTAAAAGAGAGGGAGTAGAGGGAGAGGAGTGAGTAGAACAAATGTTCTCTTCTCTTAGAGTCTTGCAGAAGCTGAATGGGAAAAACCACATGGGCATCTGTTTAACCTGGATATTTGAGCAGAGGGGGGCAGCAGTGCTTAAGGAATTATGTCTTGATTGTCAGCTCTTGGCATCTTTAAGTATTTCACAGAATGGCAGAGGTTGGAAGGGGACTCTGGAGGTCATGCTGTCCAGCTCTGCTGCTCAAGATTAATTTCCCAAAATAATTAATGTCTACTTTCAGGGCTGTAGCATAGTTAGTGTTAGAGTTTACCTACTCCATGAGTATACTACACATCTAAATTAAAAGTAAATACTTGAATTGGATTTGCAGGTCCTGTTTTATTTCTGTCAGTGTGCATTATACAGTCATCTGGTTACAGTCTTGCTGAATGCCTTTCATCTTCCAACTGGATATTTCTGCCCATGACCGTATTGTAAACAATTCCTGTTACACAGTCTCAGATGTTCACACAGATTACAGACTACAGTTGCAAATTGCACTCAAAGTTTATGCCATTTTCTTGTTGCTGAGTATAGCAGTTAGTCTAATGTGCTTCTGTGTCAGAAGCTGCAGCTTCTGTGTGAGAGCATCATGACACTTGCATACACATTCATTTAAGGACTGTGTATTTTTTTGAGCTGCAGTTACTAAAAGGATGTTTGAACCATGAACTTACCCTTACTGCACTTGTAAAGCTGCAAGTCATCTTGAGACCTACTGTACTTTTCTTAACTGTTCAAGCAACCATTAATGTTTTTTCCTCTTTGAATCTTTAGCCATGACTTCACCTACATTGTAAGTGGCTCAGAAGATAAATATGTTTATATTTGGAGTACATACCATGACCTGAGCAAGTTTACATCTGTAAGAAGAGACCGTAATGACTTCTGGGAAGGCATTAAAGGTGAAAATTACCTTTTGATCTTTGTTTTATCAAAGCTCAAATGATTAAAAAAAAAATATTTTTTTATCTTCTAGATTTTATTTGCTCAGCAGTCCTATTCATTTAGCTTGACCAGATTGTTACCAAGATGCATTGTAATTTGTGGATTTTCAATAAGTGGACTGTCAGAAAACCTTGTCCACAGGAAAGTCTCTACAGGTGCATGATTGGGATGGCAAGGGAGTAGCTAAGAGTTTGTCCAA
Organism: Actenoides lindsayi; assembly: GCA_025331215.1. Taxonomy (NCBI): domain Eukaryota; kingdom Metazoa; phylum Chordata; class Aves; order Coraciiformes; family Alcedinidae; genus Actenoides; species Actenoides lindsayi. Next base: position 5,359 of record WTSP01001473.1, on the reverse strand, counting down.
CTCCAGTAAGAGATTCTGAATTAATGTTATGTTTTAGTGGAAGAACTTGATTTTTTTTTTAAGTGTAGAAATCAAAAGAATTATCAATCCTTAGATCCTTTATGTAAAAGTGACGTGGAAACCAAATGCAAACTTTTTTTTTTTCCATATCAGGATTTAAAAAGGAAAAGAGCAACTCTCTTACCTCCTACACACACTCATAGTTTTGGGGAAATGTGGAGCCCTGTTTATATCAAACGTGCTTTTGGAGCTCTTGCCGGGTTTGGGCACTTACAGGCACTTCTGAGATCCCTAAGCTTATAAAACAGTGACAGTTGTTCCTTGAATGAGCTTACCTGATTCCACTAGCACTGAGATTCTTGGATATTTGCTAAAATTTATGACTGCTATTCTTGTAAAATTAAGAGTTCCTTAATCAAAATTGGATTGTCTTTCTGAAGCTCACAATGCAGTGGTCACATCCGCGATTTTTGCTCCCAACCCTGCTTTGATGATATCACTGGAAAGTTCAGAAAAGCAAGAAGCTGAAAGTAAGGGAGAAGATACCGAAACATCAGATACCATACCCTCTGGTAGGTATTTTAGATGAGCTCTGCTTGATACCATGGTATGAGGAGAAAAATATTAGGAAGAATACTGTTGATGTGGGAGGGGGCTTTCTTGAGAAGAAAACTCCTTGCAGTAGCATGGATACCTGAGCAGTTGAATGTTTTGACAGATGTTATATTCTTAAAACCTGAAAGAATGTGAAGTAAGAGGCATAGCTGTTGTCCTGTGTACTTTAGGATTATTCTTTTTACACTTGAGCCGATATGAGGTAGATATGTACCAACATAAAATGAAAAAGTCCCTTTCCTAGAAATGGAGATGTTTCTTGAAGTATTGGCTAGATAACAAGAAGGTGAATGAGGGAGAAGGGTGTCACAGTGACAGCTTCTCTTTCAGTGAGTGCTTGATTTTAATTTTTTTTTAATGACCTAACACTTTATTCTCTGTTCTTTTTAAGGAGCTTTGAAGACAGATCACACGGAAGTGCTTTTATCAGCTGACTTTACTGGAGCAATCAAAGTCTTCATTAACAAAAAGAAATATGTATCTTAGTTGTTTTGCAACTGACAGCATAAGGCTATGGTACTGTGGGATTAAAATTCCATAACTAATGCGGGCAAAAGCAAAGTATCTAATATAATGTTACAGGCTGATTTATTTTTAAATCTTTATTTTAAGGCTACTCAAATATTGGATCCATGGAAAGCAATGTCTACCTACTAACACCTGGGCTTGTAGAATAGGAAGGAATGTGTAAAAATAATTCTGCCAAACTTTCTGCAAACAGTTGTTTTGCAACGTAATTGTGAAGCTGCCCGGGTCTCTGCATGAGGACGTATTCACACGTGTCTGTGCCTTTTGGTGACAGGCACCAGTCTGACCGTGTATCAAAGGCTTTTAGTGGTGCTTGTGGCCACTAGACGTCAGGAGTGGAGATGGGAAGGGGAAGGTTGGAGGTGTGGCTGGAAAAATGCTCAACGATCTAGTCTGATCTTTGCACAAACTTCCATTTGAGAAAGAAGTTGTACTTGTAGTAGCTATTGTTCAGAACTTTTAAGTTATGCAAGTTTTTGGTGGGTCAGCAACGATGTGTAAATGTTTTTTATACATTTCGCAACTTCAGGACGTGAAATTTTTTTGTTGTCTTTTACTCGTTGTGGACTTTAGATTCCTTTCTTATATATAAATTTTTGCACACTGAAGCACAGTACTTGTGTAAAGAATTCTCTCATTCCTTGTTCACGGGCACCAGGATATATTCACCTTCCAGATAAAATTAAGCTGCATTAGAAAGTTCTTATATTTTACAACTATGTAAAATAAACTGTTTACATTTTTTAAGCATTGTAGCTTAAAGTTTTAAGTTTTTCTTGTTTTAGTGCCACTGAATTTTGAAAGTCTTTGTAAATATTCATATAAAATACCTATGAAGTAACATTCTGGGCAGCATAACCCATGAAGTGTTATTGATGGTCAATTGTTTCAGAGAACAGATGTATCATTAAACTTGGTCACACACTTGGAAGTTGTTGCTGCTTTTCCATTTGGATTCATACATTTGCCTTTTGTCTTAAGTATTTTTGACCTATTTCTCAGATCATTGATCTTGCATGCACTTGTTAACTTTTGAGTTCTACTTTTCCTATCTTGTCACTTTTTGGATAACCTGCTTTCTGAAGTCATGGGGAATGGAGTACTGCAACTGGATACTAAACAGAATTATGAGTAGTTGTATGATAGTTTAGTGTGAGGAGGCATCTTCATACGTATGTAAAGAATTCTTTCCTTCCCCTTAGTGGGGAATGAAGGCATGGAAAGGTAGGAAATGTCTCGCTGTTATTTTTCACTCAGGTGAATTTGACCATGACTTTGTGTAAAACTTTGAACAAGAAAGACAGTTGCAAGGGGTATATTATCAGGCAAAATAAATATAAAACTGGTACAGGCTATATAAAATTCTTTCCAGTTGACACACATGGAGTAAGTTTGACTCTCAGATTTGAAAATACCTGCGTAGATGAGACAAGCTAAACTCAAGATTTTTTTTCTTTTCCAATTTGAACTCCACTGGATTGACAGAAGTGAGGAGATGGCACAGGAAGACATTTGTGATTCCAAAAAGTAGTTTCTGTAATAGGTTATACATGGAGGAGACTGGAATTGACTGTGATCCCCATGAGTTTACCTTCTGGAGTTTACTATAGATATTCTACCTATATAGTGACATGAAAACTAAGAAGCTACTTTGTGCAGTACGAACACCATCACTTTGCTTACAGGTACCTTCTCTCTAGTGTTTTGGCACATACAGCCTTCCTGTCTCTGGAACTAGAAGCCCAGACTGGAGGAAGAGGCATGTGAGCTTTGCATTGGGTTTTTTGGGGTATGCTTATTTTTTTAGGTCTGCTGCTGTCCCTTTCCTGCTTTCCCTATATTATGGTTAAAATAGCAATTGCATAAATTAGTAAAGAGTAACAGAAGGAGGGAGCACTTATTGGCTGATTCAAAATACAAGTAAGAGGATGTGTCAAATCCCAGCTTTTCAAAGCCACTTAAGAACTGACTGCTATCATGCAGTGTTTGATGTAGGTTTGGGACTAAGTGAGCTTCAGGAGGGATCCTGCAATATTAATGACATGCATTATGGCAGATTGCTTTAAATGTTCTTTGCAAATGGTCTCCTCTGTAACCTTTTAATGATCTGAATGTTTTGGGTATGGTTTTTTTTGTTTTGGGTTTGTTTGGTTGGTTTTTTTAAGATGTAAGCATGACTGCTGTGGAGACCTAACTGAGCTGTAGTTTCACCTTGTAGCTGCTGGAAGCTATTCAAGTGTTATATTGGACCTGTTAAATACTTAGGTGGTCACAAAAAGGTTATTGTTCATTATCCAAGATCTTCTGCCAGCAGTAAACAAAGCTGATCTTGAGGAAGATGTTTGACTTCCATTTATCCTGATATTTAGCTTCTACCACTCCCAGTTCTGGCACTTCTCTGTGGTGATCCAGTATTCTCTATTATGCTTTTTTTCCCCTAACTGAACTGTGCTGCACATTTTTAATGGTTCAGAAATTGGTGCCTCTTTACCTTTTGAAAAGTTGCATCAGTTAAGTGTATTCCAGGCCGAGTGGTGCTGTCCTCTCATCTTCTCTGCTACTAGATCTTAAGAATTTTCTGGTACTTTACACAGATCTTGAGGTTTTTCTGGTACTTTACGCAGCTGGGTTTTGCTTTTGTCTGCTTGCTGGTAAATGTCAGTTACTCTGAGCCTGTTTCAGTCAAGTGCCTTCACTGCATGTGCATCAGGTAGTGCTCTTGCACTGGGAAGTGATGCTCCCTTGAGCACAAGCAAAGCATGGATGGAGGTCTGCTAAAATAAAACACTTCCCCTTGTGCTGGGAGGGTTCCTCTCTGGACTGCCACTTCCAGGGGCCTACTTAACTTTTTGTTCTCTTAACAAGTTGTTGACATCCATATAATCAAAATTCTGCTTACAGAATATGATTGAGAATTCCCAGGAGGCAGAAGTGAGATATTGCCATTGTACAGGACTTTAGTGCAGGACATGTCTGAAATAACTCGGTCACTTCCCAAGAATCAATAAAATGTGCGGATTGAAGTGTTGTAGATCACTTCAACTCTTCCCTTCAACACATAATTTCCACTGTTAACTGGTTCCTGGCAGCTGGTTCTGGCAGCAAGCATCTAAGAATGAAAACAAAGCTGTTTCTCTACTATCTTTGTCTCTTTCAGTGCTGGGCACCAAGCCTGGTGCATGTGCAGAAGACAAAAACAACAGTTCAAGTATATGAATAATGCTAAAATTTGATTATTAAATATCATGTTTTCTCAAGTCAGAAAGATTGGGGGTATGTATTTCTTTTGGTTGGTGAGGAATTTCTTTTTTTGACTGAAAGCATTGCTGACCTCAGCCACTGACATGATACAATTTACCAGGCACAAGGAAAGCTGCTTTTTTTTTTTTTTTTTTTTTTTTTGCTTGCCATTAGCAATTTGCTGCACACACGTTCAGGAAAATGTTGAAAACTGGCCACTCTTCAGACAATCCAAAGTGAACTTCTAAGTGAATGCTAAGCTGCTTATCTTCTGAAGCAAACTAGCACACTGCTTTTTACTGGAATATCAAACAATGCAGATTTACTTGTCTTTTGTCAAAGTCTGTTTTCTGCCTCATTATATATACAATAGATAACTGCTTTGAGAACTGCATGTAAGCACAGTGCTCCCACATTCACAAAATGAAGCAAAGGGGAAGGCTGTGGGCAACTGGACTAGTTCTGAGGACGTGGTGCTTGGAGTCGTGATTCCAGGTTCTTTATGTTAATGGCTATAGCTGCTACTTCTGCTTTCCTAGTATTCAGCTGACAGTGTTGGCCTGCTGCCAAGATGCTGTGAAGGCTTTTTAGTTCATGTGATTAGAAACTGGTCCTTTTTTTCTGTGTGTGCTTTAGTGACAGTGCTCGTGGAAATCTGATCACAATATAATGCTAAGTAAATGGAGCATGAAAAACTAGTGGAGCCAAGTGCTGTGTATAAAAGAACAGACAAAGGGCCATTCAGAAAAGGACCTGAGTAGCTATTTACGCCTGTGAATAATTAGTTCCTTAACCTCAGTGTCCTGGTTTGAGTGTGAACAGAACTAATTCTGTTCAGTGATTTTACTTTTCAGCTCAGTTCTTCGAACTGCACTGTCTGAAGGTAGCAGCCTGTTCTCACAGTGTCTGCTCCTAGCAGTGATAACACCCCATGTTTAGAGTTAGTACCAAGGATTGGTGTGCAGACCAAGGCCAC
>WTSP01001472.1:0-16208 GCA_025331215.1 Actenoides lindsayi | reverse complement strand
TTTTAGTGACCTAAAGCCTAAAATCCTTATTCTTGCCACAAAACTGGTTCTTGTCTGTTCAGCATGCTCAGGTGCCTTGAGGTGTCTTGTTGTCCTGCTCCTGGAGATAATCACTATCTACAAGGTTATGAATTTCACAGTATATCCCTACTATACAACTACCCATTTATTGTTGTTGCTTGTTCCAAGATTAGTAAACCTCTATCAGACATCTTGTCTCCTGCCTTCAATATAATTCTTTTTTATTTGTAAACAGATTTTAAAAGTACATTATCCAGCCTATATATACATGGGAAGGTCTCAACCAATGAGATACTACTTTCGCAAAAATCAATGAATGCTTTTGTTGTCTTAAGACTATGCACAATAATTCTTTAAGATTTCAACTAATGACATTCACAGATATATACTATGCCATAAAAAAGTAACTTTTGTGCAAAAAATGATCAATGCAAATGCTCTGTGTCACTCTGGTTGTTGTTGTCGGGGAAACAGTATGCACTTTTTGTGCCTTAAAATTTAATTCTTTATGTTTCCGGACCCTTTTTGTCCACCTGTCCCTAAATAGCTCCTTTAAAAGTATCTCATCCCACTCAGTGGACAATGAGGGGAAATAAATCATTACGATCCCCCGAAAAGGGGGATTGGAGGAAGAATACAAACCAATTTATTAGTTTTCCCTGAGAACAATCAATAAATGGTGCGGATAATACAAAACAATTTACTGGTATTGCCTGAGACCAATCAATAAATGGTGTGGATAAAGGTGTTTTGTATTGTTCCTGCAAGTCACTGTCATGACTCTGCTGCCCCTGTGGCCCTGTCGCACAGGGAAAGCCTCTTTCGGGGGGTTGTAATGATTCACCTCCCTTGTCATCCTCCAAGTGGGATGAGGCAGAAGGGAAGACACTTTGAGGAAAGGCACATTTTAATATAATTTAATATAAAAAGAAGACACATTCAAATTGGATTTTTCATAGTATTCAGTAAAACAGTACTTATTTACTATAACTTGTTTCCCATACAGAAAGAAATATTTGAAAAGTTCTGTCTCCCCAAATTCACAAAATTTCTAACTATGAAGATACAGCAAAAATTCTTGCTTTTCTGTACATGAAATTTAAGCTAAAAAAGAATATTTTTCATTTCTTATCCAGAACACTTAAATAATAGGGATAAGCGGCTTGGCTCAATTCATTATGTTTAACTAGCATGAGAAGTCAGTATTGCATGTAACTACAGTTCTGCATGCTGATGAATACTTCATCAAAAGAGTTATCACTTAGCAAGATGGCGAAGGAAATATATCAGTTATCAAAAATATCTGTACTCTAATCTGGTGCTTTGCATTATTTAACATTTTCTGACACAAAATATATCTTAAGTCTCTTTTTTATTCTGCGGCCATTAATCCACCAATGTAGAACACAAATGCCAATGACATAGCAAAACACTGCTGAGATTAAGATTTAAATGAGAATCAATATTTCTGTTGGCTGAAAAACTAACCTCTTTGACTTGCTGAATGGTAAAACTGAAAATACAGTCCACAGTTTCATTTCATGTACAAAATTGTGGTTTTTTGTGTTGGGTTTTTTTTCACTTGTTTCAGAGGAAGCTCTGATGAGTTACAAAAGAAAGGTAAAGGAAAAAATTGCATTAAAATTGGTTTCAGTTTTACTGAGATATATTAGAACATCTCTAGGTCAAGCATCACTTACGTTAGCACTACCTGACAGTTTCTTTTGCTGAAACTAACTTTGCATGCATAATTAATTATTCAGGCCTCTTTTTTCTTCTTTTCTGAATCTTATTTGGATGCTAAATGGAGGAATTTATTCATGTGTCCTGGTTAACATCTGAGGAATTACTATAAAGCTGCAATTACATTAACTAACTAAAAAATCTTATAAATCTCCATGACTGTCACTTATTCTGATTTTGACATGTCTGATGTGACACTGGGAAGTAGAAATACAAATTTTTTTTTAGCTTGTAAGAGCTTTGTGCTCTATGGCTGAAAATCCAGCAATAAATGAGGTGCACATGACCCATTTCAAAACTCCAGAGTTTCCCTGTAACATCCTTGAATGTAGATGACCATTTTGGTTTGTACATTAGAGTTCTGATTGAGTTTTCTTGTTAAAAGGGTACATAGGTTCTCTACACCCACGTATGAGAATTCTTCCTCTATCCTGTCCCTTTAAATTAAAAAATTAAAAAAAAAAAATTAAAATATCTCATCAGATATCTGCACTGAGAGAGTTTGAGATAACATCTAGTGGCATGAATTGGAGTGTACAATTATATAGGAATACTCATTACTGTCAAATATGATGAGTCAGTGGAAAGGGAAGTAGTTTTAATGTTGCTAAAATTCCCTCTTCTGATTTCCTCTTTATCGTCTTGTGTCCAGGAACAAAGAGTAATAGGAAATATACTTCATGAATGCACAGTGCAAGCTGAAAAATTTAGGTTCACTGGAGGCTAGACTAACATTAAACAGCTCTCTGTAAGAGTATATCATCAATCTGTACCATGTTACCCCTGAAAGTAGCCTATGGGATAAAAGAATGGTTTAATTAAAATGCCAGTCTAGTATATATGTGAATGAGGTAAATTCTACCAGATGGCAGCAAACTTGGATGATTTGGCACCAGTTTAAACTTTCAGACGTAAAAATCCAATGCTGAAATCCTGCCTTTTTAAAAATTTTATTTCAGGCATCCCCAAGGCATTACTTTGAAGCTATGTAAAATTTATAGAGAGTAGTGAAGACATGCACAGTAAACAGTTGCTTTAGATCCCCAAATACTGCCAAGGCCCAATACTGAACACTATCTGCATGTCTTCATTCCGGCATTCCCTCCTTTACGTGAAACTGAGACCATGTAAACTACCCCGAGAAGTATCATTGCATATTTTCCAGACCATAAAAGACAACCAGCCTACACCACGCTAAGGTTTGCATGGACATGTTCCTGTGTTGCATGCCCTAGGTTTTCCTGTGTTGGCAGGGGGGTTGGACTTGATGATCTCCAGACGACACTTCAAACCCCTACCATTTTATGATTCTATGGACATCTGTCTGTCAGAGCTTCTAGAGCTTTGATAGTCACTAAGTGTCCTTGCTACCAGCATTATTGAGAAGCTGCTGAACGTAAGTAAATTCCTATGTCAAATCCGACCATAAATTGCAAGATCAATTTCAATGCAGTGCACCAGGGAAGGCATTTAATAGGTGTGCTTCTGAAAAGATCAGGGAAGCTATGCTTGAAGGTCCTGTAAATGCAGCCTCCAACTGTTTTAATTCCATTTAGAGTCTGAGTGGAACTTAGGCTTATCATCTTCCATTTTAACAACCCTTTCTCATTGCACTAAATTTCTGCTTTCTTCTCAGGTAACGTGTATTTCATCATAATGTAATCTACATAACATGTCAGTGAAAAATTCTGCTTTATTTGTTTTCAGGCAGTTTCTGTTTAATCAGGGTAACATTACTGTTTAGGCAGAATTTAGATGTGCAGACTACTGACTGCCATTTTGCAAATATTCTGCAGAATGAAATCCTGCACCAACATATTTCCCAAAGGATCACCTAATTTCCCTCCATGCTCTAATTTGTGTCCCCTTTCCCATGTCATGAAAGCATATTACAAATAATTCCACATGCTTTGAATAATGAAAGACTATTTTATCCTTCCCAAACATATGGAAGTACATATCAAAAGATTAGCAAAACTGTATTATGTTCTTAAGCACCTTTAAGGGAACATAGTGCTTTTCTCTAAATCCCATACAGGAAGTGTAAGTAAAATTATGTTCTGACTTAACAAAATCACAAGCAAAAACCCTCTTTGAAGTTCTGCTGCTTTGGTCTATGAAGGACTGGAATCCTTTTGCACAAACAGTATGTTGAAGTTGCATAATTTTTAATAAGGTGAATGGAACACAATAAAATATTAACAGATAGATGTTAAATATAAGCTTATAAATAAATATAAATATGCATAGTTAACTAGAAAGATAGTTGCCAAAAAAATTACTAGGGAAATAAAATTCTGTGGTTTTGTAATGTTTAGCATAACACAAAATGAACAAGGAGAAAAACATTACTTCTAGAAAACATTCTGTTGATATTGATATTATCACTTTAGTTGACTTTATCATGTTTATCATGTTTGTTGCACTGGTGTACAAAGAACTCTGCAGTGAAGCAGTAGCTTTCAATTTTTATATGTTGGCACACAGAAAACGTACACCTTTTGTAAATATCTTGTTTACTTTATCACAGTTACATTACATGTGAGAGGATGAAGTTACTTAAATTATTTTGTTACACATCTTAATGTGGGTACTCTGGAAGAGTTTATTGAATTAAGCACGTCTCTGGGATGTGCTTTCTTATGTAGTCAGGTTTAATAAATTCCTTTTAAAAATTCTGAACTGCAAGGCAGCTCACTGAGGACAGCTCTGTCTATGCATCGTCCTTGGATAAAATACTATTTATTTATGGAAGATTTCTGGATAACAAAGAAGGATACAGAAAATAACTCAAATATGTGATGATTTAGAGCATTATTTTAATGCTTGCCAATATGAAGTGGGAAATAAAGAGGAATCAGTAAGATTAATTTCAAGATTTGTTTTCTTTAGAATATACACTACCATTCAAACACCCATCGTGTTCACTCATTCATAAATATTTCTCTTTTTTTTCTGTCCCTACTATTTTCTTCATTTTCAGAGCCTCCACAAAAAGTAATCTTAGTAACATTAGAAAGGAAAATCTATCATCTTCCAGTTTGGAAGCATGTGATTTCCTGCATTAAGTCCAGCTCTCTGCAATCAGAAGCAAACTCCATTATGTAGTTTCATCTGTAGTCAGCTACTCCAGTTACTAGTGATAAATGCTGGCTTCATTTTGCAACATCAGACACTATTCCAATTCTTTTCTACACACTGTTTCAAATGTTAACTTTATTTCTAATAGTGTTTTCTACCCCGCTTCTAACATGCAAATGTTTGGTCTTTTTTGATTTAAAAATAAAAGGGAAAAAAAAAATCCTTTTAAGTTCAGCATGTTCTGAAGCTTGAAAAATACATATGTAGAATACTGAAGCTGTTGGTGTCATTTTCTCAAAAAAAGAGTAACAGTTGATACTGGCATACCAGAAAACACAGCCATGGTAAATTAAGGTGCCACACTCAAGAAGCTTTTTCCTCTCTGTTCTTTTGCTGGAAATGGCACTATGCAGTTTGGTTTCAACCTACCTAGTTTTCCAGGATTGTGAGCTGAATTTTCTCTTCAGAGTACTCTATACTGGGGTTGAACTCCCACCTTTCAAGAGATTCTGTCAAGAAACTACTGATGCATTTTCTCCACTCCTTACTTCAACTACTTCTACCACACCAATGTGGCACACAAAAAGAGTGGCACAAGCTCTTCCAGTTATGATTTTTGGACAGCTTATGTGTGTTACCTTAAAGAGAAGATTAATTTGGTTTGCAATAACTCAAAAGCTTTGCTGTGGAGTACTTACATAAACCTTTTAGCATCTAAGCACTGTTAGGGGCTGGAAATGAACCACTCCTAAACAAAGAATTACTATTTGTTGATAAGCTTTATGTTTTAAACTCCAGAATGTTTTCTGCTGTCTGAGAGCATGTAAACACACAAGGAGGATTCCCCCAAACATGAAGTACAGATTCTAGTATTTAAGGTTAATGAATATTTCTTCCCGGTTTCTGATTATAGTTCTTAACCTAGATATTTTATTAACACGTATTTGAGGTGGTTGTGGTTTTGTTTAATTTTTTTGTCAAATGTAAATACTTAGGTCTGCAGCAAAAAGAACTCTGTCTTCCAGCAAAAATTATTATACCTTAGTGAATAATGTCATTTGCATAAAAATATTATTTTTAATAATAACATCATGAAATTAATTGTGATCTTTTTCCAGAGTATTTCACAAGCAACCTCAAATTAGTTACACTACTAAACATCAAATAGATTGGTAACAATTATTATTATTATTATTACCAAAACCAGGTTTATGTTGTTAAATAACATAAACTTTTTGAACTACTACAAAAATAATCAGCTCCAGATGGAAAAATGTTTATATTTACAGAGCCTTTACTTTATATTTGAGCTGGGATTTTTTAAATGTTTTAAATTTTTTTGGGGGGTGGTGCATATTTTACTGAATTGCAACTTCTAATTCCCCTAAGGTGAATGGTGAAAAATGAGTGATTTAAGCCCATAAACATATCTGAAGTCAGACAATACAGTATTTACATAATTTGAAACAACAAATACAATGAGATTATACATGTAGTTTAGGTTTCCTCTGAGTCAGGATCATTATATTTTTCAAGTTTTCCTTTCTGTTATTTTCAGTTTGTCATCACAATAAAATGTTTCTTAAGGAAGTGCATTAACTGTATGAAATGGGAACGTAAAAACCTAGGGGAACCATTCTCTTTTTAATAAAAATGACTGCATTGCCAATATGTTGCAGAATGTTGTTGCAGCCAGGAGTAATTCAATTTTGATTAATCATGTCCTGGATAAGAACTTCAGCTAGATGATTTCAGCTTAACCTTTGGAGGCAAGCAGGCATTTTCAATGACAATTGCCACCCTGGAGAAGTATGAGTGTTTAGCATTTCTCTCTCTGATTCATATCCATCTGTTGCTTGTAGAGTACTGAAGTCTTGCACTGTAGAGCTCTTGATGAACCCCAGTCTAACAAACACTATCCATAAGGCTGGCATACATTCTATTAGCTAAGCTCTTTCACATTCCCAACAGCCTTCCCAGCACCAGGTGTAATAACATTAAGAATACAGAACCCCTGTGAATTCCCTTCCTGAAAAAGTGAGGTACCTCGCAGATGATGAGATATCTAGCAGAACCCTTATGGATTTAGTCAATTAAAAACAATACCATGAGATTCTTACTAAGGTCTGTGAGAAGGGAATTATGTTTGGGATTAGAAACAAAGAGCTTTAGGTTTAAAAACCTTAATTTGTTTGATACACAGTATAAGATTAACATCTTTCCTGCAGTACAACTGGTTTATGCTCTTAAGTAAGTGGACTGTGAAAAAAGCAACACCTGCTCTTCAATTATTTGCAGATCAGGTGACCCTGTCTGTTCAGATAGTGGGAAAACTTTGACAAATTCTACTTCATATCTTACAAGATAAAACAAAAACGTAAGCTGGCACTGCAGCCTCCTTGGCAGACTAATTTGAAAGAAACAAAGAGATTTAATAATTCACTCCATGGATTTAATTTTTGCAAAGAACTTTTAAAGTTTTGGGTCACTTTTTTGGTCACTTTTTGCAAAGTGACTTTTAAAATCTTTTGATTCTCCAGAGAATGAGACATGTTGAAGTTTACACAGTTCAGCAGTGAATGGCCTTTCTCACACCTAAGATCAGGAAATTTACCTCAGCCTTGGTTGAAGTACAGGTAGAACAACATAGAAAATTTGCACTGTACCAAAACTAAGGTCCAGTACTCCCAGATGTAATTTGAGTTCCCAAACCCTACACTTCCGCTGCACTCATAACTCTAGCTGTAGTCATTTCATGGACAGCTTCTATTAGAGAATATGTAAAAACTTTATGCAATCAACAAAGTAAACATCAACACTGTTGTTATGAAGATGAACATTATCCCTTTGATAGATGAGGAAATAAGACCCACAGCAATTTAAGTCATTTGACATTCACAATGTCACCTGCACTGAGGACAAACTTTTGTTACCACATTTTTTCCTCTATAAGGAACCAAATCATTCACTCCTAGTGAAAATGTGAGAGAACTCTATGTAGACAATCATTGCAGAATTATCATTTTAGGAACTGCACAGCCCAATAAAATCTTAGTGACAGGATCCCAGCTGCTTTCACCACTGCTGAAAGTCATAAATGATTAAGCTTTAGCTCATCTTTTCCTTTATATTTTTTTTAATTAACTGTTCTTAAAAACATAGAAAACAAAAGGACATTTCTTTTGCATTCAAATGTGAGTAACATCATTCTAGAGCCACAGAGAAAGTGTTTTGCTTTTTTATGCCAGATATGAATTATAAAAAACTTTTCTTTAGCTGTAAAGTTTATCTTGGACATTTTAAGATGTCTTACCTTTTCTTTTTTTTTTTTACTCCATTGAAAAAGTGTATGTAACATATACTATGTTATAAAACTGCACTCATCTTTGGATTCTAGTAGATCTTCTGTTCGGATTTTAATATTGAGTACAACCTAGTTACATGTTAATATTGGTTTACATCAGCAAGCTAGAGCCCAGGATGTTAGCTCATCTGAATATCAGACAGAAAAAAATAGTTAACAAGTCTATTATCATTCCATAATTTATTTTAATTCATTTTACATTGTATTGTATTGTTATATTCCTTTTTTTGGTTTTGTTTTGAATATAGTTAACTGATCTTTTTCTAAATTCAAAGGAAATTTGAGATCTAGCTTTCTTCCTCCTTCCTCCTTTTTCATGAAAATTGTCTGAGATTGTATACGTTTCTACAATTATATTCAAGTCAGTTTGAAATTATCAGTACCTTGAGTACTGGTAATCAGTAGGTGATTACAGGAAGATAAGGAAGACAGTACTGCAGGTGATTTCCTGGACCATTACTTCCACAGTTCTGTTACTACTGGCAGAATTGTTCAACAAATAAAACTGATTATCACACATATATTACATAGTTATAAGTGCTCAATCATTAAACTTACAAAAGGGGAAAAAAAAAATAAATCCTTAAATTAGAATTGCAAATATGAAGGCTGGTATTTCAGATCAGTCCTGCCCACTGAAGTCCCCAGAAATTTTTCACTTATTGCAGAAAGATCCAGATTGTATCCTAAATTAGACTATAGCAATGCACTCTCTTGCCATACATAAAAAAAAAAAAAAAAAAAAAAAAGAAAGAAAAAAAAAGGGGAGAGAAATTTTAGTTATGCTTTTTAATAAAGTTTCCATACACCTTTGACAGTTTCTATGAGTGAAATAGTAGAGTGCAGTATGAATATGTTTCGAGTCAAGAGGAACTAGGTAATGAGTTTGTATGAAAGGTTTTTTTCAAATTATAGTATTAAATATATGTTGCAAGTTTTTTGGGTTTGTTTTTTTTCAAACTATAGAATTTAAACTTTTGTTTAGAATGAAACTTTTACTGAATCACAGAAATTGTAAGAACACCAGTTACAGCTTTCTGAAATTTGAATCAATAGCAGCTCTAGTCCAGTTGTCTGTCATAAAACAGTTAGCATGAGAGCTATCTACAGAAAATAAGTTTACATTCCCTTTGTGACTCCTCTGTCACCTATGAATTTCAAAGGAAAGTTTATCTTTTTAATTTTATTCTCAGAAATAGGTCACAGTGACTTCTAGAAAGCTTAGCATTAAGAAATCACTGTTCCTTTAGGAGATACAGATCTTAATGAAGAGAGCCAAAAATGTCTTACTCTTTAGAATAGGTTTATTACTGATTTATCAGTTCATTATCCTCCTAATTTCCCCATTTATAAATCTGGAAAATCTGATTAACTCTTGAACTATCCTCATGTCACTGTCTACACGATATTACATTAAATCCTCTGATGACTTACTAAGATAATTTCCCTGACTTTCCTGAACTCTACAGATATTTTACATGCCCTGAGGAGGAAAAAAAAAATAAATTTAAAAAGTATAGATTCGAGGCAAAAGAACCCTAAAAGTATTTGACACCACTGAGCAAACAATCCTAAAATCTTTAGAAATTCAATTTAAATAACAACAATCACGATATATTCCTGGAGATGGTCACACACTGGACTTAAACCTCACCACAGTGCTGTTATTAACATCTATTTAAAGGTATGCATTAGCAGAAGGTGTCAAATGTTTTTTGTTCATCTAATTTCACATCCTTTCTACTATCTGCATTTCAGTGGTGGAAGAAGGGGAGGAGGAAAAGAAATATATTTGCTTCAAAGCCAATTATATTTCCCCTCTTTCTTTAATAACAGGATTTGTTAAAACAAAACCCCTTCTCCTAAGGGAAGAGAAAGGGGTACAAAGTCTTGGTGACTCAAAACAAACACATTTTAAGAATTCTTTTTAAGAATTCTTTATCATAAACAAGAACACACATTAGCAATGTACTTTTCACACTTTTAGTTTTTCAACCCAATAACTTAAGCTGCTACATTAAGCCTAAACAGCATAAGAAATTAGTCTTCTCAATTTATTTAGTTTCACTTCAGGGATGGTAAAGTGCTTTGCCAGCTTTTCCATTTTCACCAGTCTGAATAATGAATTGTTTTAAATGCCATTTTAATTTTCTGATGAAAAGCAATACTTAAAATTTCATAAATAATAAGCATGCATAATTTGTGTTTCAATTACTGAATTTATAATCTGTCAATGCTACTCAATGCATTGCTAATTTATTTTTGGCAAATAATTTCTGAATAAATGGCTTTCTAATTTATACCTTTTTTCCCCCTGAAAGTACATATCTCAGGTTTTTCTTTGCCCTGTAGATGCAAATAAAACCAAATTCTTCAGTGTACTGAACACATATTTTTCTATTTTAGGATTTATGGCTAATCTACATTTTTAAAATGCAATTATAATCATACTTTCCTCTTCATCATTCTAGACTAATTGTTAAATATATGATAAATTAAACTTCTTTCACTTTCATTTGTTAGAATTATGCTGAAACCACCAATCAGAATGGAAATTAGAAACAAAAGTGAAAATATGTAACACAGAATCTCATCTATCCTACAAATATGATCACGTTAGTTCCTCACGCCTTCTAGCCAAAGATACCTCCCATTTTTAATCTGTGGCTCTAAACCACTTAGGGGATTACTGGAAGTAAAATCAGAAAAATTTTTGCAATGATCATGCCAAAGTGCAATGTCTCTACTTAAACTGGGAATTAATAGGGCTACACTGGAAGCTGTATTGGGTGTTATTGATAAAATAATAATTACTTGTATATTCTTCTATTACAGAATTGTGGAATTGTTTAGGCTGGAAAACACCTTCAAGAGTCCAACCATCAACTTAACTCTACAAAGTTCACTGCCACACCATGTCCCTAAACACCTCATCTACATGACTTTTAAACACATCCAGGGATGGTAATTCAACCACTTCCCTGGGCAGCCTGTTCCACTGCTATCAACCATTGGGTAAACAAATTTATCCTAATACCCAATCTAAACCTGCCCTGGTGCAACTTGAGGACATTTATTCTTGTCCTTTAGCTTGTTACTTGGGAGAACAGAGTGGCACCGACCTCACTGCAACCTCCTTTCAGGTAGTTGTAGAGAGTGATAACGTCACCCCTCAGCCTCCTTTTCTTCAGACTAAACAGTCCCAGTTCCCTTAGCAGCTCCTCATAAGACTAGTGGTATAGGACCTTCACCAGCTCCACTGCCCTTCTTTGAATGTGCTCCAGCACCTCAATGTTCTTCTTGTAGTGAGTGACCCAAAACTGAACACAGTATTTAAGCTGTGGCCTCACAAGTGTCAAGTACAAGGGGACAATCTAGTCCTTCTGGCCACACTATTTCAGATAAAGGCCAGGATGCCGTTGGCCTTTTTGGCCA
The DNA here is from genome assembly GCA_025331215.1 of Actenoides lindsayi. NCBI lineage: Eukaryota > Metazoa > Chordata > Aves > Coraciiformes > Alcedinidae > Actenoides > Actenoides lindsayi. The sequence continues at coordinate 4,564 of WTSP01001472.1, read as the reverse complement.
CCTGGACACACTGCTGGATCATATTTAGCTGGTTGTTGATCAGTACCCCATATCCCTTTTCTCTGGGCAGCTTTCTAGCCACTCTTCCTAAGACTGGAGTGTTGCATGGGGTCATTGTGGCCCAAGTGCAGGATCCAGTGCTTGGTCTTTTTCAACTTCATACCATTGGCCTCAGCCAATTCATCCAGCCTTTCCAGATCCCTCTGTAGAGCCTTCCTACCCTCAAGCAGATCAACAGTCCTGCTCAATTTAGTTGTCTGCAAATTTACTGAGGGTGTACTCTATCTTCCCATCAATATCATTGACATTGAACAGAACTGGCTCCAATACTAAACCCTGGGGAACACCACTTGTGACCAACCACCAACTGAATTTAACTCCATTCACTGCAACTCTTTGGGACCAGCCATCCAGCCAGTGTTTCACCTGGTAGAGCATATGCCCATCCAAGCCATGAGCAGCCAGTCTTCTCATGAGAATGCTGTGGGAAACAGTGTCGATGACTTTACTGAAGTCTAGGTTGACAAGATCCACAGCCTTTTTCTTATCTGCTAGATGAGTCATCTTGTCATAGAAGATCAGGTTGGTCAAGCAGGACTTGCCTTTCATGAATCCATGCTATCTGGATCTGATCACCCGGTTGTCCTGCATATAGTGTGTAGTGGCACTCAAGATGATCTGCTCTGTGACATTTCCTGGTACCAAGTCCAGACTGACAGAACTGTAGTTCCTTACCTCTATTACCTCTTTCCTACACCACTAAGTTCTGCCTGGCTTTATATTTTTTCTTATAGTTTTAGAAAACAGATGTTTTATGAGGGGTCATCAAGGGACTTCCAAGTCTATTATATCTGTTTTTAAATATGTTAGGACTGATTCAGTGAATTTGGAGGAGTAATTTAAGGTAATTAAAGTTGTCTTGTACTTATATTCAGGGAGTTACAATTAATAATGACAGACACTACAGCTACTTGACCTTGTTTAGGGACTTCAACAGATGGAAATATTGCAAGATCACATGGGGTCTCTGCTACTAGAGTACCTGGAAGAAGCCATCCCTCCATCTTTTGCTATCAGAACAAAGCTTAGCAGAACTTCACCTTTCTTTAAATTTTTTTTTTAATTTTTTTTATTAAATGCCTATACTGGTATTAGTGACAATGAATGTTTCTTAGATATTATACAGGAGTCTCCAGAGATCAGGTAGATGAACATTTATAGTGAAAATATCATCTGATAATTTTAACTGAAGGCCTTTGGCAACTAATGCTTAATTGCTCTGGTCTGTTCAAATCTTCAGTGAACAGTGTTTCCAAGTAATTATCTCCATTTAAAATAAATGTAATTGCTAACAAAGCCATATGCAACCTGCACACTGGATGGTTCAGTGATTAGTGACTAGAATTTCACTTTGGCAACAGTTCATAGTGGAAGCTCAAGCTTCTGATTACACTGTTCAATACAAGGATCAGGCAAAGGCTGAAGGAATAAATTTTACTTCTGTGAGACAGAGGCTAAAAGCAGGGGTTTTTACTAATGTAATTTACTATTGTTGGATCAGAAATCAAATATCATATAACCTTTTATTTGTGAGATTAAATACCATCCTGCTCTTAAAATATTTCCTAAAGAATTTTTCTATTTTTTTTTTTTTGTGACAGGGTTACTGAAAATCTGTGAAAGTACGAGGTAGAGTTTCATAGTTTTGGGAACCCCACCTTCAGTTCATTCTTTTGTTGTCTGTATGTTATATAGAGAGTCTATGAAAAGTTTCAGAAGTTAAACAGAAATTATAAAAGATTTTTTTATCATCGACATCTCTCATTCTGTATATTTGTTATACTATATATCACTGTAAGTCTAACCCTTGATACATCTGACAATAATTCTACTTCCAGTTGAAACAGTGGGAACTGTGCATTGTTGAGGACTTAAATGTTTTCTGCTTTCATAGATTCAGAGAATTGCATATAATCTCTAATTTAGTTATTTATTAACAGCAGGGAAAGGTAGCTCAATTTCCACAAAATAGAACCAACTATTAAAAAAAAAAAAAGCCCCCATACGATCTTTGTTTTAAATTAATATCTTAATCTTCAAAGAAAAACATACTGTGTGACTTAACTTAGGGGACCAGCATCCTCTTTCTGCAAACCACCTCATTTTTAGAGTTAGTTATTTAAAAAAAAATTTTTTTCAGATGCTTTGAATGTTCCTATCTCATCAATATCTTGTAGACCTCAACAGCATACCCTTCACTTTTATGAGACATCACAACTATGTAAGTCTGAGAAGGGTTCATGTTTTTTTTTTTTCCTTTATTTTTATCCAAAGTATCAACAACATAGAGAAGCTTTAAAAAGGAAGTTGTTAAATGATATATTTTGTAACAAAGTTTAGATTGAATGTTAGAAAAAATTTCTATACTGAAAGAGTGGTGAGGCACTGGACAGACTGCCCAGAGAAGTGGTGGAGTCACCACCACTGAAGGTCAAAAAACATGTAGATGTGGCACTTCAGATTTAGCGGTCATAATAATGTTGGGTTGACAGTTGGACTTGATGATCTGAGAGATCTCTTCCAACCTTAATGATTCTGTGATTCTGTACCACAACCTTAACCTTAGCCATCCAACTGGAAAATATTAACCTCAGGAAAAAAAAAATAAAATAAAAAAAATCAAGAAAACATTAATAACAAACCACATACTTTGATATCTCATTTTATCAAGTTTCAGGGGGTTATGTAAAAGAATCCATTGTCCATAGCTGTAATAGAAGTCGTCCATATGAAGAGATAAATGATCAGAAAGCTACCTAGTAAATCTTTTCACTCACATGTATTACCCCATTACCCTGTGAGCATTCAATAATACAACTGAATATAAGATTCATAAAAACATATGAATATGACAGATAAGAAAAAGGAAAGAATATCATTTTAGTTAATTATGGTAAATATCTATTTTGACATTTAATTTCCATAGATGCCTGGAGCAAATTATGGTTATGGAAGGCAAGCAAATACATATCCACACTTAGTATGGGAACTTCTCAGATTTTTGTCTCTAGTCAAGTGGAGGTACAAATACACTTCCACACTACCACTCCTGCTGAAGTTTATGCAACCTTTTAGGGACTCAGAATCAACCGAGTCCGTATACAGGCATTGCAGTATCTTACAGAAAATACCTAATAACAACACACAGAAAACATGTACTTGCTAAGTGATGGAAAATGGTGCTTGAACTAATGTTGACCTGAATTAAACACTCATCCTTTAGAACACAACAGTGTTTGGAGGCAGACTACATTGTGTCTGCATTCACACATATACATGTGTTTAATGAGAAGGCTGTAGCTGGTCTAAAGAGCATTCTTTGAGTCACATAGAGCGCTAGAAACTGTTCAATTGCAGTACATACCTTCCTCACCCCAGCTGTGGTGGCTTATTAGTACAGTGACAGAGCTGAGTTCACATAACCTTTTTTTTCCAGCTCCTGAGCAGGCTTGAGCAAGAGTAGCCCAGGTTTCTCTGCCTGAACACAAATACCATGCATAGCTGTGTTAGAGAGCCATGAAAGGTGTTTCACCCTTCTGCAGTTATGCAGCTGTTTAACACCAAGCAGGAGTTGCAATTTGCTAATAACATGCTCAGAAGTACATAGCCTGCCTGATGCCTTGTTAGGAGAATTGTTGAGCACACTGGAAAGGAGTTATTCTCCCATAAAACTTTTAAATATAATTGGTGTTAATTATGAGTACAGTTTACACTTAATACATTTCTATTTCAATATAAAGTTAAAACATCAGGTAAGCAATGTTCACTGTTTGGGAGCATCTCAGTTCTGGTCTAGACAGACTGACTGCTTGAGAGGAAAACAAATAGATAAGAGAATCAAGTACAAGAAATACAGATCAACAAATAATATTTACATAACTGTCAAATCACACAACTGCTACCAAACAGTTGAGCAGGTACTTCTGTAAATAGAATACTGTTTGGGCATCTTTCACACAGATCCCCGCCCAGATGTGGTTTAAAAATATCAGGTACCTTGCACAAGTAGAGGATGTGAATGTGCAGAGTAAGGTCCAACCCAGTGAATGATACATTTAAATGCACAGTTGTCTTGAATGAAATCAAATACAATTCACAGGCTCTGTAACTGCAAATTACTGCCTAATTGTAAAAGTAAAGTAAATAAAGTCATTACCTACTGTCCTAGTTTTGCTGGGATAGAATCATAGGCAAGCTGTGGTAGGCAAGCTATTAGTAGTTTCAAGTCATCCAGGAGCTTAAGCTGGCACAGGCAAAAGCCAGGGCAGCTGACTGAAGCTGGCTCACACGTGTATCCCAGACCATAAACACCACACTCATTATTAAGGGGGAAGGTTGCTAGGGACAGAAGTTCCTCCCGACTCTGCCTAATTGTGGAAGGGCTTGCTTACTATTCTGATGACCAGAACTGCTTTCCTGGGTTTTGTGACTGCTGTACATTGCTGAATGCAACTTTGTATACTTTATATATATAATATATATACAAATATAAATTTTAATTAAT
>WTSP01001471.1:0-15887 GCA_025331215.1 Actenoides lindsayi | reverse complement strand
GCAGGGGTGGAGTCCCCGTGATCCCTGGAGGGGTTTCCAAGCCCCCCGTGGAGCTGTGGTGCTGAGGGACAGGGGTCCGTGGTGCCCTGGCAGCGCTGGGGGAGCGGTTGCAATTGAGGATCTGAACAGTCTCTTCCAACTAAAACGATTCTGGGATTCTAAATATTTAATAAGACTGGGGATGCTGAGCCCCCTCGGGTCTGAGTGACAACTCTCTTCTAACCCCGTGTGTTGCAGCACCAGTTTGCTCCTGTTTGGTTCTTTTTTTTTTTTTCCCTTCTCTACGTTCCCTGTTGCAAAACTTGTCAGAGTTCTTTGGAGCAAAGCTCCCCCAGCAGCTCTGGTTATACTGGTTTTGAGTGAGGAACTGAAGCAGCAGATGCCAAGAGAAGAAATGTCCCAGCATGTGAATATTGTGTGAGGTATTAAATATTCAGGGGTAAGAGCGGACAAAAGTAATCTCTGAACTGTTTGGACTTCTCCATCCCAAGAGGGCAGATCCAGCCGGGTGCCGTGGCCACCCCAGCACACGCCTGCTCTGCCCAGACAGTGTCCAGTGCTGCCTGGGGTTTGTTCTTCTATACAATCTGCTCCAGCAGAACTTCTGTTGGAAAAAACAGTTTATTGTCTAGATTAACTCTGCCCATAGCTGTTCAGAGCTGCTGTCCTTGGAGGGGTTTGCTCATCTCCTTCTAGACCCTCTGGAAGTTGTTTGTTCCTCATGCTCTGGCTGTCCAAGGTTTGCTTCCCCAGGAAATCCTGGGGCTCTGCCACCGTGTCTTTTGGTGAGCAGAAGAACCAGAGTAGGTCAAGGGCCCTCTTGGTGCAGTGTGGAGCTGAATGGAAGGGATTTGAATTGCTAAATAAAAGACCCGCGGAATGGGCTGGTAGGGAGCAGCTGCTCTTAGCACCTTACTCACTGTACCTTTGTCACTGCTTAATTAGGAGATGAGTTAAACGCTTAATGTCAGCGCGGCTCGGTTTCCACATGGTTGTAATCCTATCTCTTGATGTCAGATGGCACCGAGTGCTGTGCCCTGGGACTGGTCTCCATGGATCTGCCCGGGCACAGGGGCACCTCTGGACCTTCCCAGCAGGGGATGGCACCCTTGCCCTGACCTTCTGTGAGAAGCTTCTTGCTGGTGCTGGCCTTGGAGATCCCTTCTTGAGTATCAGGATGGGAAGGGTCAGCTTGTCTCTGAGGATTGGCTCCCTTTGTCCCCTTAGGTTTGAACTGTGCCGCTGCTGAGTCTGAAGGAAAACTCTTTGCTGGATTTCATGGAGAGCTGGATGGTCCTTGCAGGGTGCCTTGGGCAAGTGTTGGTGTTTGGCAGCAGGGTCCCAGTCTGCAGCGCAGTCCGGGTGGCCAGGACTGTGCTGTGCCCACCCTGCACCCTAACCCTCCCCTCCCCTATGTAGCAGGATGCTCCTGCTCTCCGTGTGTCCTGCCTCATTTTTGGGTGGGAGTGAGGGGTTCCTCCTTCCTTTCCTTCCTCCAGCTCTGCTGGCCCTGTTGGCTGCTGGCCACAGGGACTCTGGTGCTTGCCAGGAGAGCAGTGACCCTGTCCCTGGAGGTGTGTGGTGGGTGGCCAGGGCTCAGCAAGGACCTGCCAGAAGGTCTCCTTGGGATGTCATCCCCAGAGACTCACAGCAACGTGTCCTCCACCAGCAGGTCCCAGTTGCTGGTAACCCTCAGGCATGTCCATAGGATCCTGGTTGTCACAGCTTCTGTGGGGAGGGCACCTTTGGATGCCAGTGGGGTGCCCTTGGGACACTCTTAGCAGGCACTGAGTGGAGATCGATCAGTGAAAACTGACCCTTTCTCATGGGCAGCAGCAGTTGTGGGCTGTGTCCTGTTTTCTGGGCTGTAGTCAGATGTTCCTTCTCCAGAGTGCTGCTGCCAGGGCTCAGGGGGTCCAAATGGGCTGAAGCCCCTGCCAGCAGTTCCAGGCTGGGGGTCCCTTGGGGAGGGAGCAGAGAAGCAGTTCTAGGCGTGGGCAGCAAGGAAGGCTCAGCAAGTCTGTGCTGTGGAGCAGAAACACAGCCCAGCAAAGCTGCTCACTCCACCAGACCCATCTCCAAGGAGCTTCTGGAGCATCAGCAGCAGGGGATGGAGCAGAGAGGCTGCACAGCAGCACCTCCCAGTGCAGAAACCATCAGAGCCTTTCCAAAACGCGTGGCTGGATGCCTAGCTCCCCGTGGTGGGAGGGTGAAGGACGAGTTGTCATCGTTAATGTCACTAGACTCTGAGGGGAATGGCCCACGCTGGCTGCGGGTGAAGGGTGTAGCTCTCCTGCCAGGCCTTGTCACGGCCGTGCTGAGCGTGATGCTCCCGCACGGGGTGAGGGAGGTGGGATGCTCTGGGTCTTCTGACAAGCTGCCCGTCTCCAGTCACCCAAACGGGACCTGGGCAGGGTGCTATAAAAAAGCAGAAGCCCCAGCTAGCTTGCACTTCACAAGGGATGTGAAATGACATCGTAATAAGAAAAAAAACACCATAAAAATAATAGGGACCCTGTCTCACCGTGTGAATGCTGGGTGTGTGAGGACAGAGGGGCGGCTGCTCAGTTTCCTGAGCTGCAGGAAGGGCCCTTCTCCCGTCTCCTGGGCACGCCGGGGAGCACGCTCGGGTTTTCAGGGGCTTGGCAGCGGCACACCGCCAGCTCCAGCGAGTCTGGAACTAATTAGGGCTTGTTGCAAGGCCCTGAAAATGTGACTCTTTTTTTTTTTTTCAATCACTGTTGTGTTTAATTATTGTTGATGTCTTGCCTAGCGTATTCTGGGATTCTGTCTGAGGAAATGAAAGGCGGAGCGGGACGGCATTCTGCTTGGCACAGGGCTTGTTTAGATTGAATTCTAAATGAGAGCTCGAGGGGGACAGAAAGCCCGAGTGCCACGGCTGGCATTCCCTGTGCCACTGGAGCCGGTTCAGCTGGACCGTGCCGGCAGCGGGGCTTGGGTTCTGTTCGCACTAAATTCAGTCTGGTCTTGTCAGAAGAAAACAACCCACGAAGCTAAAAAGCGCTGCTCGAAGCCAAGGTAAACTTTACTCAGTTAATACAAATTTCGGTTCTTTAACTTTTTATTCGGTTCTTTACCGTGGGTTTTTGCAGACATCCAAAGCAGGCTGTGGGACAGGAAAAAAGCATCACTGCTGCTGTGATAAACCAGCCCCTGGGGGACTCGGGGGCCTGGGGAGAAGCAGGAGCTTCCCTTGTCCAACAAAGTGTCTGGGTGCTTGAGTACTCCTCTGCCTGCATCTGCAGGCGTGGATGGGAATGCTGGTAGGGGCTGGGAACTTGACTTTTTGTAAAGTCCAAAACTTTAGAGTTTTTTAAAAGAAGTTAAGGGGCACATTTAGAGACTCTGCTTTTTAATTCAACTTCTGATGAACTCCACCCCTCGAGCAAGGTGTGGGGGACCCTTGGGCTGAAGCCCGGCTGTGCCTGCCCTCAGCGTGGTGATGCTGCCAACAGCCAGTAGCCTGCTGCAGGACACCTGTGACATCCCCCCCTCTGTCCAAACCCCCTTCTTAGCAAGCTGGGCACACGGGGATGAAGATGGCAAGGGTTGGAGGTGTGGTGGGTTCTCCCAAAGCCATCACCTCGGTCATTGAAACGCGCTGGTGCTCGCTTGTGTCAATGCTGGCAGGAGCTGCACCAGTGATTTCACCTCTGCTGCTGAAAGCTGAGCCTCATTTCTAACAGCTAGACCACCAAAAGTTATTTATTTCTTGCAGAGTTTGTGATTTCTGGTGATAGTCACCACTAGCAGAAGCTTTTGATGAGAAATTGGTACCTTCGCTCCATGGCCAAGGGACTTGGTCCCTGTGCTGGTGACGTGTGGGTGACCAGGGGAGGTGGCTGTAGCACCTCGTGTGCCCCTCCTTTGTACTGGTGGGGCTGAACCCCTGCTCCCAGCACAGCATCCTCGTGCTAGAGCCCCGGGGAGGAAGTGTGTCTGTGGCTGCCGGGGGAAGAGAGGTTGGACTTGGTGCAGAAACCCACTGAGCTCCCAGCGAGTATTTAGAGAGGTGAAATCATAAAGCAGCACAAGGGTTAAAGAGCTTATTTTGGGACTTGGACTCACAGCTAAGTCAAGCCCCATAAAATACAATTTACAAGTTACAGAATCCTGCTCGCCCTGCAGGGAGGTGGTGTCTGGAGTATTTGTTTAGGCTGAGCATTTTTTTTTTTTTAAAAAAGGAAATATTGTATTTCAGCCATTCAGGAAAAGAAGTATTCAGATGTCCTAGCTTGAAGCTCCTGCTCCATTTAAAGGTGGGGCGCAGGGGAAGGGGAAAGATTCCAGGGGAAGGGAAAGATTTCGGGGCAGCTATTTGCAGTTTTTGGAAGAGTGAGCTTCCTAACGCTGGTCACCAGCCTGGTTCCTCGTGCTGTTACCATCTCACCTACTCTGAACCCTTTGACTTCATCACTTTGCTTTCTGGAAGCCCCTGCACTGCTCTGGAGAAGTTGCTCCCTTCTGCAGTGGGGACTCTCCTCTCAGTGGGTGTGCTGGTTTTGGGCTGCTCTGCAGGTTGGTGTCTGGGCTTTGGAGTCAAAAGCCAAGTGCATTAAAAGGTGAAGTGCCCAGAGCTGTGGCTCGATTGCTGACAAACAAGGCATCAGAGATCTGGGATGCTGGGACTTTTTATCTCAGACATGCAAGAATAATGCCTCTAGGGAAGGAACTTGTGCCTGCGATGCTGAAGCCTTGCTGAGGAGAAGCACTGGAGCAGCTGCGTGGCTGTTGCTGTGCAAATACTGCTGTTAATTTCTGGTGCAGTTGTAGGTGTCTGCTGGAAGCTGTGAGTGCTGGGGGTTTGTTGCCTTACCTCCTAAGAAAACACCTGAATTCTGTCCCAATTGGCTTTTATGTAGTATCCCAGATAGCGTTTAGTTGGGAGGGAACCTGTCACAGCATGAAAAATCTGGTGTCATCTTTATCAGAGCAACGTAGGAAAGCAAACTTACCCCAAAGCATTGTGGCCAGTTGCCCATGAGGCTGGTTGCCTCAAGCAGCACTTGAGGTGGCACAGCCCTTCAGCTTCTGACTTCAGGTTCAGGACATTACTGGCCACAACATTTCTGAGGACCTGGCAATGTGTCACCCAACACCTCACTTTACTTTCCCTCTATATAAGGGGGCAGCTTGTGTCATGGTGATGAAGCTCCAGGTAAAAGAGTGAATTCTCCCCTGTGTTCCTATAGCACGTGCTGCCAAGTCTGCTTGGACTACCAAAAAGCATCCAGGAGTGCCAGCTGCAGTGGAGTCTGCAGGAGGATGGCCAGCTGGCTCCTGTCAGCCACACGTCTTAATCCAGAGCATCAGGATCTAGCAACCGAGCAGAATTTCTCCTAGTGTAAGGTACCTGTCCCAGACCTGCTCATTCAGGGTGGGAACTCAGACCTACAGCCCCAGAGGCAGGTGGGACAATGCTTCAGAAGCTCAGAAGTCTGCTCATCTACTGTACCTTTCCTCTGAAAGATTTGCTGCCCAAGGCATTTTGTTGCCATTCTTGCACAGCTGGATGGGCCTTCTGAGATTCTGGAGGGGTTTGTGGTACTGGCCAGATCCTATGGAAACCTTGGAGCTGCACCCCAGGAAGGATGGGGTGGAGGAGAGGGATGGGTGGCCTGGGCATGCCCCTGCCCTTTGGGCCCTGAGGACATCTTCAGCTTGCTTGTGTCTTGTGCTTGATCTCCTCAGCTTGATCTTGATCTCCTCAGCTGCAAAACATGAACAGTAGAGCTGAGAAGAGATTTAGGAGGACAGAATCAGTTGTGTTGTGCGGAAGTTTGATGGAAGCAGCTCCTGAAGTGCAACATGTCAGTGTGCTGAGGGACCCCCATTCCTGATGGCAGCTCAGCACCATGACCTCACTCTGGAGGTGGGAAGGACAAAGCTGGCTGGGTGCAGGTGGTTGGTGGTTACAGCACAACACTTACCTGAGTGCTCTGGAACTCAGCACAGCAGCTGTTGAAGTTTGGGTGGGTTCTTCCCATTCCATGCACCTACTCGCAGCTTGGTTTGGTTTTATAACGAAGACCAAGTGTCTCAAGCACTCTTGCCTGTGGAAAAATCTATTCATCTTATTTTTCAAAGTTTGCCCTTCTGTTATCATTAATTCACACATTGTTAGTGGAGAAAGGAATGCTGCCAACTATGTGCTCTTGGAAGAGTGAGATATTTGCAGAGGCTCTGGTTCTGTTGTGTCTGTCATCCCGTAGGTTGAGATCTGGCTGCTCCATTGGAATAGTTTTCCTCTGGTATCGGTGCCTTTTCCTGGTCTTTGTCACAAAAAAATAAAAGGCAGACTTCTTACTCTGCAGAGTTTCATATCGGTAAGTGCTTCCAGTATTCTGGATGGTACCAACTCGTTCACTGGTGACTTAAATCCTGTAGAGAGAATTAGAGATGAAAGACAGTCTTTTGTAAGTGAATTTATTCCTCCTTGTGAGTGGTGATGTGGATAACTGCTGGCTCAGAACCTGGCAGTGAAACAAATTGCTTTCAGGTCATGATTACAATAGATGTTTTCTGTCTATGAAAATAAGAAAATAAGACAATCCTTTGGTGTTCTCACTCCAAGTTCTAGTAGCTAGTGTGTGTGTTGGTAAACGCCCTTCTAAGAGCAGTTGCTTGTCCTTGCACAAACTTCTCCACTTGCAGACCCTGTCAGGGAGCCCCTTCTGAACTCTGGAAGAGTTTGTGTAGCCCTGAGTCTCCTACTTGAGGTAGATCCCCCCTCCTGCTTGGATTTCAGCTGGTCCAAGGTATGGTTTTGACAGTTTTCTTCTGTGCCAACAATGGGAGTTGACTCCCGAGCACACCTGAAACTGGATCTCACCAGACATCTGGGGTAGTCAAGGAGAATGTTTGCTGGTCCTCAGTAGGAGAGGGGGGGAAACCCAATCTGTGTAATACCCAATATGTAAAATAGCTGGGCAAGGTTGGTGTGTCGGGAGTGGCAGCGCTGCTGCTGGGGCTCCTCTGCTCTGGGGTACCAGTGCCCTTAGTGCTGACACTGTCAAAGTGGAAAGACAAGTCCCCATCCCTAGGAGTACCTCCAGAACTAAGAGTTCTTGTTCTTCAGTTGGTCCAAATGCTGTAGCTTTGCATGCAGGCTCCAGGCCATGCCTGCCTGGGGTGAGGGACACCTGCATGGGCTGGGGGCAGAGCAGAGATGGTGCAGATCAGACTGAGATCAGCCCTTGACCCTGCTTGATAAGCAGGAGCAGCACCCATCCTCCCTGATGAATGGCAGAGCAGGGCTCTTGCATGTGAGACTTGTGGAGTGTCTGTTCCAGAAGAGAGGATGAGCCAAAACAAACCCAGGCTGAACGCTGTCATCCAGCTGGAACGTGGGTTCCCACCCAGAGCTTGTTTGTTGGGTTCCTTCACTATCTCAGTTGTTTTAATGTGCATTGAAGGCGAGTTAAGGGGCCTGCTGTCAAGTCATCCTTGGTCAAGGATCCTTGTCCTGAGGTCAAGTCATCTGCTTCTCTAGCCTGTGCCAGCACTCGGTGTCAGCTGAGTGGCTGCTCCTCTTGTGCTGGAGCAACACTTGCCCCAGGCCATATTCGGCACAGGATCCTGAGAAACAACTCCACAAAAGACCTTGGAACTTTTTTCTCTCCAGTGATGTCTTTTGGGGACAGTTTTTTACCCAGAAGTTTGAGAAGCAGTCTCATAATGTGCATGCTCCAGGCTTGGTCTCAGAGCTGCAGTGGCTCTGTCCCTGCTGCTGACGCCCTATCGATCTGCAGAGCTCACTGAGCTGAGCACTTGGCCTTGCTGCCCAAGTGAAATGCTCTGGAAGAAGCTTTGGACATAGCCAGGGCAGTGCCCCAGGGTCTCCAAGGGGCTGGGGGGCTGCTTTGGATGACCAGCAGCAGGTGGGCTGGTCCCTCCCTGCTGGGGAGGTTTGTGCCACTGTGTCCCTGGGCATGCCGGGGAAGCCTGTCCTGGCTGGTAGCTGGTGGTCACCTGCTGCTAGGTCTTCGGGAGGGGAGAGTTGAGAAGCCCCTAGCTCTGGTGGCACAGGCTGCTCGGCACCTTGCCCTTCCTGGAGGAGAGGTGGCTGCACGTGGGCTGGGAGGGGACAGTTGGGTGCCACACACGGCTGTGTGAGAAGACAATTGCAGCAGATCTGCCCCGCTGGGCCCACAACAGGGAGGAAAATGCAGCTCGAGAGGCTTTGTGTGTGTGTGCCGGGTCTGGCTCTACTCCTGCTGTTCACTGAAACGCAGCCCCTTGGATGCGCTGATGTTTTGCTGTTGGGCTTGGCTGGCTTTCCTCCCACAGCCCGTGTCAATACTGCTGAGCTGTCACTGGTGGTACTGTACTTTGCCAGAGCCTCCCCTTGCTGTGCTGCGGACACCTCTCTGGGTTGGTGGGAACGCAGACACCCCCGTTACTGCGGACCCTCGGGGGGCTCCCGGTCGCCTCCCCGTTGTTACGCAACTTCAGCTCTATTACAGTCAACTAAGGGCAACAAATGAATTGCCATCCATCCGTAGCCCTCAGGTCCTCAACAATTGTGCTGGGCAAACCGGTCCCGCCCATGTGAGCCTTGTGTGACTTCTCCCTTTGTTCAAGGGACTCTCTGGAAGTTAGAGCTGCTGATCTCCCAGTTGGCTGGAGGAGCCGCACCCAAAGGGCTCCTGTGGTCCCCTCTCTGAAGCTCTCTCCTGGCCATGGTTTGGTGGGCTATCAAATGCCGAGGCTGTGGGAGGGTCTTCAGAGGCTGCCCAGAAGGGTTTGTGCTGAGGTTGCTGGGGGAGCTGGGGAGCAGTCTGAGGAGAGGTGAAACGAGGACCTCGGCTCTGAAGGGCTGCTGTGAACTTGTAGGAACTTTTTGGAAACCAGCTTTTCCTCTTCCCTCCCTAAAAAGGAGGAGAAAACATACTTGAGGTAGTTACGTGTCTCCAGGGCTGTTTTTAGTCTCCAAATAAGGTGTTGTGCAATAAGTGCTTTCGGGATCCAGAAACCTCTGCAGAAGCTGGAGGGCCCCGATTCCCCAGTCCCTGCTGGGGCTGTGGCAGCTGGTCCCAAAAGCCCTTTCAGAGGCTGGAGAGCAGCAGGTGACTCGTGCAGCAGTGCCCAGGAGGGATGATGCTCTCCTACGGTCACCTCTCAGCCTGCTCGTGGATCTGCTCTGAGGATACTTGTGCTCTTTGCTGGCATCAAGCGCTGCGAGTCCAAGCGAGCAGAGTCCACCCCCATGTCCCACCGCTGTGTGTGAAGCTAACTCTTTCAGGAGGGTCAATGTTCTTGGAAGCTTTCAGTCTTCAACAGTCTTTGAGTAAAAACCGTGTTGTCCACACTTGCTGAAACACTGAACCTAATTTCAGGCCCAGGTTTCTCTGAGGATGTGACTCCAGGTTAACCCACTGGCCAGGCCCTTGACCCTGCAGGTCCACTGCCCCTTAGCAGTGCTGCTGCTGACCAAAGGGTTGTCCTCTTCTGGCTGCAGCTGCTCTTTGTGTTCCTGTGGAACGTGGGGTGTGTGCTGCTAACGGTGAAGCCATCCTGCTGGGATATACCTTGGCTTTTGGGGCGTGTGTTTCCCATCAGCATGACTATTACAAACTCTTCTTGTGATTAGACCATGGTCCCTGAGGATACACAGGAGAAAGGGCATCTAAAGGTCTTCCAAGGGAGTATGTTCTAAGCATCCCTGATCAGATAAGGATCTCCGTACTTCAGTTATCATCCTTTTGTTACAGTGACTGATTTAGCAGCTGGAGCTGGCTCCATTTCCCTGTTTCCACCTTGTTTTTCACTTAACCAAGTCTGTGCCATGGTCTGGTGACATGTAGTGTGCTTCTGATGGAGGTCAAAACTGATTTACCAAGTCTGTCTTGACCCTGTGCCTCAGGCATAGCCAAAGAAAGTCTCCTCTTGGGGGATGTACTACTTCTCAGGCACTGAACTGGTTGTGAGGAGAATGGAAAGAAGCTTCCAGTTCTTGGAAGGAGTTTGAAGTCATGTGGATGTGAAACCAGTGTCTTCCTTAAGGACAGACCCCTCACACCAAACTTAATTGTCAAACCAACTTCAGTAGATCCTTTGTCAAAGGGTCACTGGCCCAAGTGTGCTGGGCTGGTCAGAGTGAAGATACACAGAAAAAAACCTTCTGGAGTCTCTGTGGAGCTGCAGATGGAGCAGGCTGGTGGAGCTAGACCCTGACCTCATAACTGCTAACCCGGGATCTAGCTCACCAGAGCTGCCTTGGAAGCTCAGTGCTCCTTTCCAAAGGAGTCCTTAAGCTCTAAACCAAGATGGAGCCATATTTGGATTTTTCCCTTGTCACTTGTCATCATAGGCTCTTTATTTTCCAACCGTTGAGCGAACTTACTGGGGTCTAGGGTGGCCCTGCCTTTGCCCAGTAAAATAGCGAACCTTGGTATTACTGACGTATTCCTGGGATTGTTCAGAGCTGTTTTCGTGGGCAGAATGGCCCCAATTTCCTATCATTTCACTACCTAAGCATTTCCTCTGCACTGACTTCCTTTCTCGCTTTTAGCAGCAAGAATGCTGCAGCCACGACCGCCAGGACACAGATCCTAGCACACACTGTGTATCTAGTCATGGTGAGCACAATTTGCCTTGCTTCCAAGCACTTTGTTGACACAGGCTTTTTATTTCAAGCGTTACAAATGTCTTCAAACTCTTTATCTTAAACTTGAGCGTCTCCTCGTTTAACACTGCTGTTCCCAACGGGGCTTGGGCATAGGTGAGGTCTGAGATTAGATAGTTGGGGAGTGTTTGGTTTGCATTATTTTACTAGGCTTGGGTTGTGGTTTGTTTTTTTTGGTTTGGTTTTTTTTTTGCAGTATATTGTGTTTCTTTTTTTTAAAGAAATCTCCTTTTATGCATATTTGAGGAGCCGGAGCGGAGCTGTGAGGAGAAGCTCCATATCTGGGCAGGAAGTTCTGCTGACCAGGCAGCCCAAAAAACAGGCAGCAGCGCCTGTTATGTTTGGCCCCTGCACAGTGATGGAAATGAGAGTGGCTCAAACTTCCCTCTGCTTCTGAAGGAACGAGGAGGAACGCTGTCCTCCAGACAGATGTGGCTGTGCTTCCAGATGTGGAGAAGAGATGCTGCCCGGAGGGCTCTGAGCTCTCGGGGGAAGGTGATGGAGCAGTGGATGGCCCATGTGTGGAGGGGACTTGGGTCTGTTTGCCCAGGCTGCTCCTGCTGTCCTGGAGAGCTCTGCCCGTGCCACAGGGATGGCCGCAAAACTTCATGGGCCACCTGAGCTGCTCTGCAGGCAGTGGTGGGGATGAGCTGCCATCCCAGCACCTTCCTCTCCTGCTGGGCACCTCTGAGAGCAGGGAAGCCTCGGCCATCTCAGGAACCACATGTTGCTTTGAAGAGCCTCTCAGTTTTTGCCTAGTTTCCCCCGTATGTTTTCCTGTAACTTCAGATTTATGGTGAGGAGCACTGAGTCACACCACAGACACCTCCAGATGAGTTTCCAAGGAGACTTGGAGCTCCTGGTCTCAGAGGTGTGTGGTCTGGTCCTGGCTAGAGCAGTGCACAAAGGGGAGTGCTGGTGACTGAGTGTTCTGCATGTGTCCGAAGCTGTGTGTGGCCAAAGGTCAGGGCTAGGACCTGTTTAACTTTGTCTTCAGGAAGTGAAGCTGAGCAGCTTTTGTTGTGCAACCCAAGGGCAGGGAGCACCAGTTGATGCCAATGGGTTTGCTCAAGTGGAACAATAACAGCAGTTGAAGATAAGAGCCTTGCAGGCTTTGCTGTTTTGAATGGGGCCCCTTTTACTGTATTTGTTTGTGCTGAGTAAATGTGTAACTGAGATGAGACAACAGTAGAAGTTCAAAAGCTGTTCCCAGGGTGCTGGCAGAGGTGCTGGGTCAGCAGGTGGGAAGGTGCCACCCACCTCACTGGCTGGCCCAGTAAGCCCTACACTGACAGCCCAGGCCATGGGGTGCCCCTTGGCTTGGAAGCACTCACTGGTCTTGTCACCCATCTGTGAGCTGGCTGCTTAGCCCACGGTGGTGAGGGCATCACCCATTTGACCCCAGCTCTACCAGCTGGTGGGCTTCAGGGTGCTCAGGCTGCCCTGGGCGATGGACAGTCATGCCCAAGCCATTGTGCAGCAGCATTTGGAGTTGGGTTGGTGTCTAAAACAGATCCAGCAGCCTGGACACAGATCCTCCAGCTCACTGGGGTGATGGGTAGTGCCAGTACAAGGGCATTCTGGAGAGTACTGGTTCAGTAGGTACTTCCATGGGGTTTAGACTGAGCAACAAGCAGTTAACATCAATGAACCTTGGATGTGGGACAGGAAGCAGAAATTTTATTTGGACAAGTAGAACAAATTACCAGGTTGAATAAATTATCAAGAAAGCATCTTGTTAAAACTGAAGTAATGGAGTGGAACGCTGGGTTTAGGTACCACTGCAGGGGTCACAGGATGGTGGCCACCCCCAAACAGCTCCCAATTCCTGCACTGACATGGGAAGCATCAGGTTGTCTTGTCGGGGGTTTGTGTGCTGCTCCTTGCCACGGTCAAGGCTTTTCCCTTTGCTCTCCCCCTCCTATGTAATGGAGCTTTTCCAGATGAGTTTATTTAATCCAGATGTTGGTATTTTGAGTAAACATCCATTCACAGTCCCTCACCTCTATACTCTGCTGTCTGACTCGTTAAGCTCAGAGTCAGTCAAACCCCCATCAGTTAGTAGGTCTCTAGCCTGTGGTTCTAGCACTGGCAGGATTGTAAGGGGTCTGTGCTGGAATCTGACATGTCTTTGTTCTGGAGAGCTGGCACAGAGCTGAGAAATCAAAGATGTCCTGTTTTTTCTGACTATCAGAGGCAGGGAGCAGTGTGTGTGCCTGTTAAGACCATTTTTTGAGATATATTTTCATGAATTCCCAGGGTGGGAGGGCTTTTCATTGGCTTCAAAATACCTGGAAAAACAGCAGGTGAAAAATGAGGTGAAAAGTGCAGGTGAGAGCTGAGGCACGAATGAGATGGAGCTGGCTGTGGGCAGGGTGAGCTGACGTGGGCCACTTCTTACCCTTGGGGATGGATTTCTCAAGGATGTGCTGCCTTGTACAGAGACTTAATAGTTTTGTGCAAAAAAAAAAACCCCACCCAAACCCAGCATGTAAAGGCAGCCCACCCACCTTAAAATTGATAAATCAGCATCCAGCCATTTCTAGAACCATCTCTTGATGAAAGCGCTCTCCTTATGAGCAATGCTGCAGGTTCTGAGTAAATTGTCTGTCCCAAGTGACATCAAATAACCTCTTGAAAGCCGCAGAATGAGTTTGAAGGTCAGAGGAGACCTTGGGGTGTCCCAGATTGGCACGGGAGCTTTGAGAAGCCTGGGAACTGGCGCTGGGAGAGGAATGGGGAGGTTCTGGAGGGAGCAGGAGGGACTGGGTGAGGAAGACCAGGAAGTGTAACAAATATTGATTTGGTGTATGATCTGGTGATGGAAGCCATCAAAACACGTGGGCACACCTGGCTGGGTGAAGGCTGCGTGGGCAGGCAGAGCCTCCTCCAGCAGCAGAAACCTCTGCAGCCTCCACGACCCTTCTGATGGGCTCTGGATGTGCACACACGAGTGAGCAAGCGATGTCTGGAGCAAACTTGTTTTGAGAGAGATTAAAGATCTATGAAAACTTGATGACTGGGAGGGAGCACAACCACAGCACCCTTCACCCACCCCACTGTCGTGTTCACCATGGAAACACCCGTGAAGCCCAGCGCCAGGGGCATGGGAACGCGACACGGGCCCATCTCAAAATACACCTGAGCCCCTGCAGGGAGACAGAGGGGATCCGAGCTGCAGTAAAGCAGGTTTAGCAGCAGCTTGTAGCAGTGCACCTCCCCATCCCGCTGTGTGCAGCTTGGGACTCGCGCAGACTCGTGTGTGATGGAGAAGCTGAAGCAAAATAACCTTTTAATGAGGCCTGAGGTGTTTGATGTGCCACCCCCATGTTCTGGATGCACCATCTTCCCGCACATCAAGGTGATCCTTCATCCCAAGCATACCTAAACAAACTTGTAGCAGCAGGTCTAGGTGGGCTGTGGTCAGATGGCATTTGGGAGGCTTGAGGCCTCGCAGGGCGTAGGCCAGGGCTGGAGAAACAACCATCCGAAGGACAAAAGGCAGTGTTGGAACTGCAAAGCCTTTCCAACTCGGGTGTCCTGCTCTCTTGCAGATGTCTCTGGGCCAGCCGCAGTGGGGAAGAGGTGTGCCGTGCTTGCGCTGCCGAGGGACCTGCACGGGCTTCGAGCCCCACTCCTGGAGGTAACGTCCTGGCCTTGCTGGCCCTGCCCCGACACTGCCCCTCGGTACTGTCCATGTTCAGACCCTGGTGACTTTTTGCACCAAGAACTGCAGAGCCCTGGAGGGGTGTTGGGAGCTGCGGAGCGGACGTGCTGTCTGGCTGGGACGTGTTTGTCCTCCCTGCTCTCCACCGTGCCCTTCCCTCACGGGTCCTGCTCTTTTGTATTTTGAGTTAAAATCTCCCCCACAAGTGCTTTAGCCAAGCTGGGGCTGTCATGCGGTGGGGTTTTTCCCCACTTTTGCTACCCTCGCCTGCTCCCTGCGAGCTGAGACTCTCTGCTGGCTTAGGTGCAGAACTTGGCAGCGAGCTGTGGCTTGGGAAGAGGAGAAAGCTGGGGTGAGAGATGACCCAGCCCACAGAAGCATTTCACTTGCCGTGGGACCATCCCTGGCACAGCCCTGCGTGGGTGGTACTGTGCAGTGGGGTGTCGGGAGGGGGCACGGTGCTGAAGCTGCTGCACGCTGTGCTTGGCACCAGCCACCAGTGTCCTGCAGCACAGGTCTTCTGCCTGCTGGGTCATCTGCCTCCCCAGCCTCTCAGATGGTTTGGGAATGACTGAGAGCAAAACGATGACCCAACGGCTAACCCAGCGCTGTCGGTGGGAGCTGTGCCTGGCTGTCACCTTCCTCTGTGAGGGTGAGTGTGCGGGCAGAGCTGGTGGAGGGGACCAAAGCTGGTGGCCGGGGCTGGGTGCTGGGTCTTGCTCAGCAGCACCACAGCAGCTGCTGGCTGGCCTGAGCATCCTGAGGGCTGAAGCGCTACGCTTAGCCTTGTGTTTGAGACTTTGTTTTCAGTTTGTCCTCTTAAAAACATCTCTGTAGGTAAAAAGTGTGAGTAGCTGGTTGGAGCTGATCAGTACTGTACCTCTGGCCCGAGGCAGTGGGCTGCTGCCCTGCCCCCTCCACCCGAAGACCCAAACCAGAGGAACAAAGGGGGCTTTGAAACGGGAGGGACCTGCAGATGTCGTTCATTATAACAGAATTCCTGCCCTCTGAGGCCATCCTGTGAAACACGGGGACCTGGGGAGCCCCTGCCTGGGGTGGGCTGTGCTGTGCTGCTGGGTCCCGCACAGCAGTGCTCAGCACCCGGCGCTCTGCACGTGCTGTCCCTGCTGCCGGAATCCCATCGTGGGCTTGAGATTGTCCTGCAGCCTCCAGTTCCCCACCTCAATACTGCAGCTGGTGGAAAACCAAACTTTAAAACACTCATTTCATTAAATCACTATTTTATTTTAACTCAAAGGCTGATTTGACTTATACTTGTTCCAGGATCCTGCTGGAATACTTGAAGTTGCATCGGAGTTTGTCCCTTTTGCTACTAGCATTTGATGGGAAAGACAGGCAGCAGAGTGACCTTATAGACTTATATTATGATTTACAGCTATTATAATTAAAATGATAGACACTTCAGTATCAATCTTTTGAGCAGGGCCTGTTGGGACAGGACAAGGGGTGATGGTTTAAACTGAGGGAGAATCAGACTGGAGAGAAGGAAGAAATTGTTGATGCTGAGGGTGGTGAGAGCCTGGCCCAGGCTGCCCAGAGAGGTGGTGGCTG
>WTSP01001469.1:21202-38681 GCA_025331215.1 Actenoides lindsayi | reverse complement strand
TGTGAGAGTGACAGAGCCTGGAACAGGCTGCCCAGAGAGGTTGTGGAGTCTCCTTCTCTAGAGACTTTCAAGACCTGTCTGGATCTTCCCTGTGTGGCCTGCCCTGGGTGTTTCTGCTCTGGCAGGGGGTGGTGGACTTGATCTCCAGAAGTCCCTTCCAACCCCTACCATTCTATGATACTATGAAAGATGGAGGTTGCTACACATGTCCATAGGTAATTGATGAAAAGCAGCAAATTCTTTTCTTCTCAGCAGATGGATACTTAGAGCTTTCAATTAATTCTGTAACATTTTACTCTTGTGCTAACACACAAACATTTAGGCCCCCCAATTTAGCAACCTTCAATTATTACCATTTTATCCACTGTCAGTTGAAAGAATGGAAAATTGAGCAACTGCTCTAATACCTCTGTGTAAATACTTATAATACTTTAATAATCTATAAAATAAAATCAAACTGACACTACTAAGTAACATGTGTGATTTACATCCAATGCACAGGAGAAGAGACATTTATTAAAACCAAATTTTAAAGAACGATAAACTTCAGTCTGGATGACTGTGAGAACCTTTCAGAAGGTCTTTGCTACAAGTTAATTTTCAGACTTGTCAGTTTTCTCTATAGCCATTTAAAACTGTACAGAGCTTTTGAAGTACAGTGAGCATTCACAGATTCAAAGGAAACTGGCTGAGGGAAAGTACATACTTCAACATCTGAGCAATGATAATCAAGACAGAATGAGAGCCTTTAACAAAATCAAGCATTTTATAAAGTTATCAGAAAAACTGACAGAAAGCACTGTAATTTAATTCCTTTTTTAGACACGGGCCAACTATTGTTACTACAAGGGCTGAAATACTAATTCTACAATGGCCAAAGCACTTCAGTTTCTCTCTTAAGAGCCTTTTTCCACAATAATCCTAATTCAACTGGCCCATCCCTTCTCGTCAGTCATTTCTGCAGTCTCTGCCTTCTGCATCCTCTTATCTAAAAGATAAAGACCTAAAAATCTCATGGCATACTTTTACTCCAAGTCTCTAGCACATATAAGAAAATGTTCATGTTTAAACTACAGTTGCGTTTTAATTAAAGTCGTTTACAAGTAATTGATTTTGGATCAGAGAAAACTGAAACCATGCATCGTATCAGCAAAACTGCATCCAGAGAGATGAGCAATGGTTCTCCTCTGAGTGGCAGTGAAAAGCCAGGAAGGTGGGAGGTACTGAACACCTGGATCAGTTCCCTCATCATTTTGCAATGAAGGGTATAGTGCCAGGAAGCGAAGAAGAGAAGATGGGTGAGCAACTGAGCTGCTTAAGGCAGCACTGCAATTGTAAGGACAAGTCATGGGACTGCAGATTCAAGACAGTAAAGGGTTGAGAGTCAGAATAAAACAAAACAACTGATGTAGATTACCTACAAAATCCTAAGCAAAACTAGCCAATGCTCACACGTGCTACCGTGCACCTACAGATGTACTATCAGAACAGGTATTAATAACTAAAAGCAAAATGCCTTCAGAGTAACTATTGCTTCCAGTATTATACATTATCGTTAATAATTTGATAGAAAATGACATTTGCTTGAAGAACTAGCATCATCATTTTGTATGACAGTAAAAGCAAAAAACACAGTAAACATGAAAAATAAAAACATGTAGTAAAACCAAAGTACATCCAGAATGGGGAACTGAGATGAACAGTAACATTTTTATACAGAAGTTTTTAAAATTCATGTGAGTAATTTCCCCAGTGTCTGAGAACTCTCTATTCACTCACCTCCATCCACTGAGATTGTTTCCTCTATTCTTTCCCTACTAACTTAATAGCAAAATAATTTCCCAATTTTTCTTCAGTTTCCTTATCTCCCAGTCATTAAATAAACCTAGGACTATTATTTTTCTACTTAAATAAAATCTCCTTGTGACCAAAAACCTCTAGAAAAACCAAACAAGCCACTCCTGCCTTGCTGCCACTCACCAAGTTAAAGATAACCAACTACTGAAGCAAGGACATACTTGCACAAAGTAGGCAGCTCTGCATAAATATCTTTATGTCTACACCTATTCCCCACTCCATCACTTTATTCAAATAAAACTGGCAAATTTGAATTTGAAAGCTTTTTGGTCTTCTCTGAAAAATTCTCTTGAAGAGAAGGTCTAATGACACCCAGCTCAAAGGTTTTGCTAACACAAGATGCTGTCACACACATACCGTCGCACACAACGAGCCACATTTCTGTAAGCCACTTTTCACAGCAGAGTATTGGTGGTAGGTGCCAAGTACCAATGTTTGCCCTCTCTTTCTTACACATACTTCTTGAGAAAAGTAATCGCTATCCTGATTGCATTCATTTAATTTTCCTGACTGGCTGTCAATATTGTGAATGCTTTGTGAAGTCAATAATCATTCATTTCTAATAGGTGCTTTTTTTCTAAGCTGTTTTCCCAAATCATTCTCCATACTTGATAATTATACAGGCAGGGCAGCAGTAAGGCATTGTGTTCCAAATATACAGTCTAACCAGCACCAACATCATTCACACAGCAATAAATACAGCGGGACAAACTCAAGCTGACTTTCGTGACTGAACACGCACAGAAAGAGAAGCACAACCTCAATGTACTGTTTCCAGCACGTTCAAAACGCACGATGAGCCGTATAACACAGCACATACCCCAGCCCTTTTCCCAACAACTAGGGACTCTTCAGATAGTCAATCCCAAAATTGAGAATTATTTCCCCGACCATTAATTTCTCCTTGCTCAAACTGAACAAGTCCTTAGCAAGTGGGAGTCTCCTGGATGTTTTCGCCTGGGTCTTGGATGCTGTGAATCCCTTTACAGCTTGCCAATACTCCCTGATTATTTCACAGAGGTTTACAACAAATATCATTTCCTTGGATGAACAGTATGAAAGCAGCAGAGATCTATGAGATGTGTGCCTTGAGTGCACTGGAATACCATTACAAGCAACTGGGGATACCTCTTACTAGATATGCTCTTGGTCATATATATGGCCAAAATTTCATAGCATATACTTTTAAATATATTGATCAAAATTCTACCTTTACACACACATGTTGAAATTTTATGTAATTCAGCCCCCTAACAGAACACATGGCTGAAAGGCTGCCATTTAGTTCATGTCAAGGCCAAGAACAAAAACCAAACAGACAATC
Organism: Actenoides lindsayi; assembly: GCA_025331215.1. Taxonomy (NCBI): domain Eukaryota; kingdom Metazoa; phylum Chordata; class Aves; order Coraciiformes; family Alcedinidae; genus Actenoides; species Actenoides lindsayi. The sequence goes on along the minus strand of WTSP01001469.1, from coordinate 35,500 downwards.
CAAACAAGAAGAACAAACCAAAAAAAACCCCAAAATCAGTAAAGGCTGTTTTTTATGAAACTTCAGTTCAACTTTTTGCCTACGTGCACAGTGCACAGCAGGCATGGTTCCACCAGCAGTTTGAGGTTCCTCACATTCACCTGTATGGACCAATCCAGAACCACAAAAGTCAAGGTTTCAATAAAAAGGTTCCTTTAGGCTACACTTTGTCCATGTGTGACCAACACTTGTTCATCCCACCGCCGACTGTACCTATGGTGTCTGTGCTGTGAGCATCTTTCAACTTGGAAGTGGACCAAGACCACAGGTCTGATTGTCAAAGCTACTGATGAGCCATAGCAAAGTACTATTACCTCCATACTCATTGCAAAAGGACTGTCTGTATTAGTATAAATTAGCATTGATGATGTGCCACCCTCAAGTGAGTAGAAAGCTTCCAGGGTGCTGCAGGTTTTACAAGTTTGAGCGCTCTTACTCATCACTAACGTAACATGATGAGTCCATTTTGAAACAGTTATATCAAACATCTCGGATAGTAAGAAGCAATGAAGGATGGTAGATTATCAGAGCTCACAAGCACCAAGATAACCAAGGTACTTGGGTACAACAATCACTGTACTAGGTACCATAAACATGGACACTCAGAAGATATTTGGTAGTATACAACGTCTCACACTAGTACTAATAATCACCACCTAGTAGTAACCATGTCTTTTCACAATCACGCAGCTACACCTTCTCCCTTCAGTAAGGTAACAACAACTTTCAACCCCTCCTCATCAGTTCTTCAATGAATGGAAAGAGTTTAGACTAATGGAGCAAACCAAGACAGTCAAAGTGTACTTATTCTACCTACAAGTACATTCAAGTCAAAAATGATGCAGGACAAAAAAGACAGCAGAGAAGGTATGGAAAAGGATTCAAAGGACACAATTTTAGAGAAAAAAAAATGATGGGGGAAAAACAAGTGGATGAGTGCACCAAAAAAAAAATCAGAAGAAAAGGAATAATGGCAAACCAGCTGTATTATGAGAAGGGGGCAGAGTGGGAAGCCAAAAAGGCAGAGCAACAACACAAAAAAGTATTAAAAGACCAAGAAAGACAATGAGGTAGAACATGAGCAGGTGACTTGGAAAAGACAGAGAGAAAAAAACACTTTTGGGGTATAGGTAATACAATGAAAGCAGCAGAATATTTTAAAAGGGAAAAAAGAGGAGCTCAAAGTAAGCAAAACAGGAATGTGGGAGTTAGTGCTTAGGGGCTGGTTTGTCTACGCAGTTACATATCTGGGGGTTCCTGACACTGTGACATCTTTAATATATCCCATTACATTATTTATGGCAAGTTTGCACGGTGTTGTGGTTTAACCTCTGCTGCTGGCAGCTGAACACCATGCAGCCCCGAGCCCACCGCTCCCCCGAGCCCCCCGCTGTGGGATGGGAAGGAGAACTGGGAGGAAGAAAAAGGTGAGACCCCCAGGGTTGAGATATGGGCAGTTTAATAAAACAACACAGAGAGAAGAAACCAACAGCACTAATGAAACGATAGACAAAGCAAGTAACAGAGACCAGGAAGCTCTACCTGTGCCCGAGACACCAACTTTCCCTGCTCCGGCCGCAAGCTGCCGCTACACGGTGAAATGAATTTCAAACCGGTGCCCTCTACCCCGGGCCAGCCCTCCCTTCAGACAGGGGCAGACGTCAGGAGGGGAGAAATATCCCATTGGCTGCTTCACTTGTTTATCCTGGCTGGGGCCTCTCCCAGCTATGGTCCCTCCCAACTGCTTGGACCAGCAGCTGCTGCTGATAATTAACCCAAGCAGAAGCCAGGAGACATGGATATCAACTTCACAATTCTTTTTTATCACAGGTTTTGTACGTTATTTTCTTCCCCCTCCTCCTTTTACTAGTATTTTGAAAATTATGTCTATCATTTTTTGTCTTTTTTTTTTTTTTAAGGGAAGCAAAAAGTCTGGCAAAAATACACATTATTTCAATTTCCTAAATTGAATACATGGCACAAAATCCCCAAACAAAACAAAAAGACTTTGCTGAAACACTGAGAATTAGTGCGGCCAATTTTCCTGGACTAACTCAAGTTTCTTTTACATTGGCTCAGAAAGTTTACACCAGTTGTTTTAAGTAGGTTACTACAGAATTGCACTTTCAAAGTACAATCTAAGCTTCATTCAGAAGAGTCAAACCAGTAGGTTTGCTGAACAGCCACCAGGGAAAGCTGCTGTCCATGTTTGTGCTGTCACTTGAGAATACCTACCTGAGATAGGAAAGAAACTATCAGGATCCCTTTGCCAGACACCTTCTGCTTAACCTTCCACTGCTGGATATGAAAGATACTACTGTTTCTTTTCAAAGTTTTCTCCAAAGGCAAGGGGGGAAGAAGGAAAAAAAAAAAAAAATAATTGAGGAGGGAGGAGAAGGGGGAAAGTTATGGATTTTAAATGTTCTTTAAATAAACAAAAAAAGACATAAAAAAGCAAGGAAGAAGAAAAAAAAGCAGCAATTGTTTGTCTTGTACATTTATAAGATTTGTGGGCAGGCTTTTTGTTATTTGGGGTTTGGTTTTTGTTGTGTTTTGGTTTTTCTTTGTTTGGTTTGTGGTTTGCTTTTTTTAGGTACTGACCTGTTAATTTACCTAGGTATGCAAAAAAAAAAACCAAAACCACCAAACAAACGCCAAAAAATGACAAAACAAGTATCAACACCCAGTACTATGCTGGGAGATAACACTAAAACCTGGGGGAGGTTTGGAGCTCCCAGAGCTGTGCTAGAACATTCTTAGACTAACAACCAAAATATCCACAAACCCAAAGATCTTGGAATTTTAGCATTGTGCTCCATTACAAACATAAGACTCTACATGAAAGACCTTTGCCCTTGTTTGTCTTGAGTCTCCAGGATTTGTATGCACGGAAGTATCACCTCTTCCACCTTTGCTTAATTCTAGCTGGCAATGCCTCCAGTGCTGAACCTTCCACTGGTGCCTTTCAGTTGTTACCAGGAGGAGCAGTACACCAGAATTAAATCCAAGCTCTTCTGTAGATGTTTGAATAGGTTGAGCAAATGCAAACCCAAATCAAAAGGAATTTACCTACCTGCTCAGCTCCTCTACCCTAAAACACATCACAAAGACCAGAGACGGGAACACGGTGTAAACTAAGCCATCTCATTTTAACAGTGATTTCCCAAATTGCAGAGGTAGAGCAAAGCTACGCAATAGTAACTTCGTACTCCACTGGGTTACTCCAACTGCTGTCTTCCTTTCCTTTAAAATCACCCACAGCCCTCCAAGCTGTTTTTCAGTGTATTTTTCATTGCCTCGCTAATCTCTAGGACCCCGCCATCCTCCAGCCATTCCTAAGTTCTTCGTAGGGCACTGGAATTCCAAACACCAACAGAAACACAAGTCTCAGCTCATTTTTTCAAATTGGTCATGCTATGCTCATCTCACTTTTATCTTGTACTTTGTTTCTGTTAATTTTAGAAAGAATGATGGATTACACTCCAGCTTCAACTTTATCTTGCTACATCGTGCACAATTATTATTTTGTTTGTGGCAAATTAATGGCAACCATCAGAAAATGGCAAGAGCTGCAATGTACGGTGAACATCTCATCATCGTCTTCCTTGGATGGCAACACAGCTAAAACCCAGAAAAACCTTTACAAGTTCCAGGCTACTAAGAAACACCTTTGCAAAACACCCACAATGGCCTGCTGACCTAAGACAGAAGAATCCTTAAGAGGATTATTGTCTTCCTTTTGATAAGATTCTTATCAGATCACATTTTTTTCTGCATGACATGAGAAGCTTTTGCTCTATAATGACCATTAAATATAAGCACACAAACACGTCACGGCAATTTTACAGTTACCTTCCATTCTAACTTTGGTGACAAGGCAATTCAGGGTTTGCATTGGAATTTATTTGTTTGGTGCATTAAGTACATCATGAAATCATGATAAAATTACATATCTGTGCCTGCTTCCTGTAAGAGTGCAAAAATTATACCTTGCTTAGTAAGTGCTCTAAAACTGCCATCTGTCCAAATAAAAATATGCAATACTCATTTTGCTCAAGCTACAGAGTTGCTCTATGAAATTTATTCAGAGACACTTAAGACATTTGCAAAAAACCTGAACCAAGAGCACAGGAAACCCAAAACATAACTCTCATCCAGCTGGGCTCAGAACAAGAGCCAGGATTGCTACACTGCTTGGTACTGACCCACTAATTTATCCCAAAAGTCACAGGAATACTTCATTCTCCACTGAAAGAAGTAATTAAGCGAGAGCTATTCTACACATGCAACCCACTGTCTATAGCTCAGGCTTGTATTCAAAAATATTTGCATTTATTATCTTATATAAGATACAAAGATATAAAATAATATTATTTATACATTTAGAAGAGTTTAATTGAACCCTGAAAACGTAACATCCACTCCCTTCTCATCTGGTAATATGAATTTAGCAAAGAACATATTCTACTCTATGCTAATTTACCACAAGAGTCTTCCAACATTTTCCAGTAATCCTCTATGCCATCCAACTGTCCATCACACGTCTGCTCTCTCATTCTCTCCAGAGAGAGAACAGTGTGTGCAATGGAGTAAGAATTTATGGAACCACACACGTGTAAGATGCTATGTGTGTGTAGGAAAAAGAAAGATTTAATAAACATAGCCCAAGATGATGATGGACAATGCAGAAACGAGCTGGGAGTTCAGTCTGAAGTCCCTAAATGGACCCCTCTGAAAGCTCAACCTCACGTTTTCTCTTTACTGCAGAAGCTCCAGCACGACAGAACAAAACCACTGGGTTTGGCCTTCATTATTCATTCAGTCTTTTAAATCCTAGTTTCACCCGACTGAGATGCTCTGAGATCAGAGCCACGACCTCAAGCTGGATTCAATGCTACGCCAAACCCAAGCCGGAGTTGCAGGGGGAGATGCATCTGCAGTGGCACATCCCTTGGGAACACCAGACACTGCACTCCCTGCTCTTCAGTGTGAGCATAACCCTCACGACATCCTGGCTGAGCCATGAGGAAACGCAGGAAAACCTGGGGGTACATCCTCACCTACACACTGGGATAACATCCACGGCTGAACTCAGAAACTAGAAAGCATTACTCCAAAAATGCTACATGAGGACTCTGCGTCCACAAGCAAGCCACGTGGCTTATCCTAAGAAAGGAGGTTACCACATCATTCCCTCCTTCAAGATATTTTCCTTCCATAAGGCCTTCTGGTGCTTAGGCTCAATCAGCTGCCCTAAGAGACGGTCATCTGTAAGGCTCAGACTATGTTATTCACTACCTTATGACAATAACTCAAATTAGTCAAGCTGTTAGTTAAGGGAACACCCTTTTCTCATACTGCCAAGCCCAGTAGATCTGTCTAAATGACAGAAAATAAATAAATAGGCTTTATTTTATTCTGATTTTGCAATATCTGCACAGCTTTCCCACATTCCTTGGTACACAGAAACATATCCCCATTCTAGACCATTTCTACAGCAACCTCTTGAGCTCCAGATTATTCAGGATCTGGCACAATTCACCAACAGAGGAGAAAAAAACCCCAACATGTCTATAATATTCAGCTATAACCCATGAAGTTAGTCTGTATTATGCTGGATATTTTATGTCATTTGTATTATCATGACATTTGTCTATGTAAAAATACCAGCTATCCATTTAAAAATAGGATCTTCACCACAGAATAGCACGTCTCAAGTTACCAGTTTTAAGACTAAGTAAATGAGAGACTCATTTACTAGTAATTATCATTCACATTTAGAGTTCACTGCTCTGCTGTACCTAAATTGGGCATTGTTGCTAGAACTTGGAAATGTGACTGGCAGAGTATTAGGCCACTTTTCTCTTTTAAACAGCCTTCTTTTCTTTTGCTGCTTGAACCCTAAATTGGGGAGACATTTTATCTTCCCAACACAGGGCTTCCAGAGAGCAAAGGCCTCATTTCTGAGTATCTGCAATTGTCTGCAGAACAACCCTTATCATAGCCTTGCATTACCATAATGTGCGTGGATGGGTTTTCATATTATCTTTTCCTCTGACCTCTTCCAAAGGCACTAAATAAAAAATAACAATAATAATAATAATAAAAAAAGCAGCAGCAGTCTTCTTCTGGCAGAATATATTTACCTTCATGTATGTATATCAATCCCAGGGTTTTTTTTCTCCCTAGGAAATGCCATCTGCTGCTGCACTGACAAATCTAGGGCCTTGGCACTTGTGAATTTCACTAGATTTTTTTAACCCTTCTGTGACGTCAGGATCAATCTACAACAGTATATTACCTTTCCAAATAAATATTTGGTCCATTCTGAACAAAGAGTTTTGTATGAAGTTCTTAAGATTCATAAATAAGTTTGAGATAATTGAAAACTACACAGAGAAGATTACTTCATGCAACTGATGTAGCAAAAGGTATCGCTCTGCTGAGCATCAAGATACTTTGCAAGACTTTGTTAGTTTAGATTGTTACAAATATTAACCAGACATAACAGTTTTGGCATTAAACATAATTAAAACCTTTCCTCTGTGGTTACCAAACAACACTCTTCATTGTCAACTGCTACCTTCTCTACCTCTTCCAAACTACTCATTAGTTACGGTGCTTCTCCACTGAAGATGATAAGCTGAAATCAGATGGCTAACAGTACTTATCCTCTGGTGTTCCAGGGCTGCAACTTCATCTTCAGTTGGCATCCAGGCCAAACTGAAGGCAATGGGAGTGTTACATTTGTTCATTAGAATTGTGATTACACCTTTGCTCTAATTGGCAGAAAGCTCATTGCTTACTAATCAAAAGAGTAGATCAATCAGCTATGTATTCCTTGAAAACGTAACAGAGAAAAGCTCCCCAGGAAAACTGTGCATTTTGCAGGTTTGTACATACACAGGTAAGTCTGAAAGTTCCCAAGTAAGGTGATTCAAACACACTAGTGGTGAATTAGCATCACTTTTAAAAGGTAGTTTTATCGAGCCTGTGCAGGTACAGCTCACTGATCAAGAAAGCACATATAGAACAGCAAACTTGTTTTGTTTCTGCCCGTATAAATACACCGATGATACACTCTCCAGCTTGCACATACTTCTAGGAAGTAGCAGGCTCGTTCCTAGACCAACAGCAAGGAGTCTGAACTTACACACAGCCTTTGTGTATTGAGACAGGACTTCAGGTACATCCTTACTTCTTTCCCCCTCCTCCCCCAGAAATATCAGACTCACTAATACATTATTAAATGACAAGTAGAGCATGCCACTTACAGTAAAAATGAGTACTTCAAAGTAATTACCTCCACTGGACTGGAGTTTATCAACAGAAGGCAGACAGCATTCTACAGTCTCTTTACATTCAGGCTGTATCGGCAGGCACATATACAGATGGCCCTTGCCCAATCCAATAGCTAATGTGCAGTCGAAGTAGGTCACCGAAGAACAAAAGAGTTTTAAACTATACTAATCCAGTGGCTTCAGTACCCTGAAGAAATGACAGAGACTGACCATCGAAGCTGTTGTCACAAGATGAAGTTATAACCATAAAGGCTAGAAAGCAAACCACCATCTCATGCCATCAAGTTGTCTCCCATGTACCTGTATATTACTTAATTAATTGATCTCAGAGACTCTGGAAGTAGTCAACTAATTGCCTTCAAGCAAAGATACTGAAGAGGCACTGAAGTACCAATCCTAAACATAAAACCTAACAATCTAGTGAGCTTTACACCCACTCCCCTAGTTCCTGTCATTCTCAGAGGATGTTAGAGCTTGTTTCATTTTAATATCAATGCCAGCGTTATCTCTCTTGTCAGAAGGGAGCGAAGAACCCAGATCAGAGATTCCTTCGGCAGCAGAGTCCTTCAGTTTGAGGGTCCAATTTGCTATTGCTTCCTGCCTTTTCTCTGGGCTGCTCCTACCTTTGCCTGCTTGTGGAGGCTCTCACCATCATGTCTGTAATACTCATTTCCGAAGCTTGTCTCTGTCTGGCTCCTCGCAGTTTACAGCTGAAGATCTTCTCCAAGAGCCCCCAGCTTCTCCAAATGCCATCTATTTTTACCTAGGCACTGCCGCCTCATTCCGGATGCTGCTAATTAGCCCCTTAGTCACAACTGGAAAAGTAACCTAGTTGAGTAACCCTTTCTGAGCTGCTGCATTGAGGAATCCATGTGCCTCACACTTGCATTAATTCAAATGAGGAAGCTTACAGTAAATACGTTCCCGTGCAAGATGAAGCCCAGAGTTTAATACAAATTAATCAGAATTTAGCCTCTAAGATTCTATAGCAACTTCACCCACACACTTGTTTTAAAGTAATGACCCCGCACCTGAGTTTTCTGTATTTAAATTTCTAAACCCTGTAAGGAAGTATCACATAAAATGGGAGATAACTGTAGCACTAGAGATCAACTGCACACTACCTACTCACCAGTCTTTCTTTCCCCCCCTCCACGTTACCTAGACCACTCTGTAAACTTGCAAGGATCTAATCAAATTAAAAAAAAACCCATGTAAAGTTAGACTGGTAAAGAGTGAAACAAGTGATGACAATACACACATACAAGCAACCCAGTCTGAATCAAGTGTTTTTCCACACAGACTTCTTTCTCACATACATGACATAAACCAGCTGGTTTCACAGCTACAAAATGATGTTTTGGACAACTCGGCGAGCTCTGCTTGCTTCTTAATCACTTCGCTCATGAAAAGTTAAGTTGAAGCATCTTGGAATTTCCTCCCAAGTATTTTACTTCTGCATAGTTATCAACCAAACTGGAACAGGAAAAACAGATCATGAAATAGACTACTTAGGCAGTTTTTAGTAGGAGAACACTTGGAAAAGTAAATAGCTAAATGATCTAAATTCATTCTAAATTACTTTACAGTCATTGTAATAATTATTCCACTAGAAAGGCAAATTTAAATGCTGAGTATTTAAAAGCCGTTGCTTCAGAAATATAGAACGTAAATGAGAAAATTATCATTTCGTTAAGAGAACTTGACTCACTTTTACTAATGAAGACCACAATCATTTAATACTAATACAATGAATCCCTTCTAGAAATTCTGAGGTTATCACAGCCAAAGACAGAATGCGTTTTTGACATGATGAATGCAACTGTAAGATGTCCTGGACATCATCTGTAAAAACTAAAAGCAGAGCTTTTCAACAGATTAGTAATCCTGGATTCAGTTAAATACTGGCAGGATTAATACTATTTCCTAGGACGAAAGAAAGATCCTGTTCCACCCCATAAAGACAGAGCAGGCTGCCAAGAGTAAAGGGAAGGGCCTTCAGCTGTGGATCATTAAGAAACAGCCATTTTATAAATGGGATGTTTTGGAGAACACAGCATCCAGTAAAACAGTGGAGTACTTTTTCCATGGGGACCCAAGAGAACTCGAAATCATTTATCCTGCAAATGAGAAACTGAATGCTTCTATGATGGTTTGTTTTGTTGAGAAAGGAACTTCTTTTCGCTTGAAATGAAGGCCAAAAGGATCTGCTTTAAATGTGATTCTGCTAAAAAGAAATGAACACCTAGAGCAGACTACAAAATCCTTGCTCGCAAACCACCACCACCAGTAGCCCTGCACATCCCTACTTCCCAATCTCTCACAGCAGTTTTGTCTGGTTGGGGTTATTTTTGCTTTTAAAGAAACAGTTCTGTATGGCTGCATACAACTTCGGTCCAGGCTGAGGACTCACAGAATACACCACTGGAAAAACGCAGGGGAGCTTCTACCCACAGGCACAACTGGGATGGGACTGGACATGGCTATTCCAAGTTAACACACACACACACACATTCTCCATGGGATGTTCAGGCACAGCCAAAGTAGTTCTTGCACAGACCACAGCCTGATGGTTGTTGATCATTGTAAAGGAGGCTCCTCTTCGATTTCTGAAGCAGATGTGGCAGGCAGGTGAGTCGGAGTCAGAGCTGCAACACTCGGTGACAAGCCTCGAGACTCGAGGGATCTCTGGTCTTGCTCAGCTCCAGTCAGTTCAAACGCCCCGGGCTGGGCTGAGCCCCAGGAGAGGACAGTGCTGACTTGCCATGGCACGCATCCACCTGGCACAGCTCCCTCACACCTTGGACTCCCAAGTCTCTGCTGCCCATGGAGCTCTTCTGCCATTTCCGTGCCATGTCCTGCACTCAACCAGGCCTACCAGAGACGGACGAGCTCTCCGAGCTGTTTGTCCTCACTCGGATGAGGTGCAGAGAGCGGCAGCACAGTTTGTCTTCTCTCACTGTACACAGCCTTACCTACACACACAGGATTCCTTGGCCTAATGGGACATTTTGATCAGGATGCAGCAAGGCAGGGGAAATGAAAAAAGGCTGCTTGTGCAACAAAAAGGAAAACAGCAGGTTCTTCTGCTTTGGGCACTGCTCTTCCCACTACGTGATAATCCTTCCTTAAGGCATCAGCACCACCTTAGGGCACTCATGGTGCAAGTATTTACACCCAGCCCTCCCTGCAATAGCTCAGATCACCCAAGAAAAAAAAAAAAATTCCAAAATTCAACCAGCTTGTAGACAGAGACAAGTTTATGCATCAGTATTTTTTGGTTAAATTACTTATAAAGCAAACAAAATTGTATTATTGTACAATAACATATGTCACCTGTTGAGGAGTAAGATTTTTATCATCATTTCTCCACATCCTCACTATCTCCAAGTAACAGTATACTAAGAAATCCTTTTATTTTCTTCTTTTTCCGATGTTACAAAGCTCTCAGAGTTAAAGGTGGTTTAGATACCAGAGCAAGCTCAGATACTGCAAAGAGTTTGCTTGCAGTAGCTCTTCCCTCTCTCATTTGCAGAATATCTGCGCTCGAGTAGATCTCTCTCTGCTTCTCTGCGCTCACCCCAGTTCCGGGATCAGGGAGCTCTCACTCCACTGCTCAGCACCTGATACAGCCCAGCTCCTCCTATACAACTGGTCTGTCCAGTTTCTCTCTGCTTCCTGATTCTGTCACTGAGCAACAACTTCCCCTGGTTTTCCCCCTTCCCTGATCATCCTACCTTTTCTTGTCGCTATTTAGCAAGCTGGCATTAACCCTGTGCTTTTGGGTAGGTCCAAGATAAAAAATGTCAGTCATTTAGGTTGTTTTTACTCATATTAAAAAAAAAAAAAGGAAATGAACTTACTGAAATCTGTAGGAAGAAGAATTTTAAAACTATTTGAAAATATTTAGGTTAAAAAAAACAACAACAAAAATTATGATCTGAAGAAATGTCTGAATTATAATAACTGATTTTTTTGCTAAATGCCCAAGAGGTAGAATACACAGGCCAACAAGAGGTGTACAAAATTCACTCTGGACTGGTAATTTGAAATTAAGCTTGTTTTGGTTAGGGTTTTTTTATTATGCCTAATAAGCAATGCCAATGTCCTTCCTTAAACAAAACAAAACTAGTATTTTTTTTTTTCTTATTGAGATATTTAAGAACACATGACAGGTATAAAAGCTTCCGGATTTAGAACTTCCACATAAAAACTTGGAAAACTGGAATTCTAACTTATTTTTTAAAGTTAATTTTACCTTTATTCTGCACATAATTCTCTATCTCTAACTGGAGGGGAACCAACTCAGGCCCTGGCATTCAATGACAGCCTCAAAACCTGTCTTCAAAACTCCATCTTCAGCGAAGAGATGTACAAAAAATAAAACACACTGTAATCTCTCTTTTGAGTTCAAACACAAATATAGTCCCTTCTACCTCAACACAGAGAACAGCATTTGCCTTCTTAATGTTACCCCACAACATACCAGGCAGAGTAAGACAGACATCAACACACATCTCCCTTTACACACCTACCTTTCAAACAGTGAACCTGATTCAGCAATCCTTAATTAGCCAGAGTGCTAATATAACCAAATTAGACTTGTTTCTGAATAACAAAAAACCCCAATCCTACTGTTGAAACACAGGAAAATGTTACAACACAGAGACCGATCCCATGCTTCCTCAGATTTTAGGGCTCTCCAGGCTAGAAGAATCCTGAATATAGGATCAGGTTGTAAGTCGATCTAATTTCCACTCACTGTCTCATAAAGCTCACCATACAAATACAAGCCAAATAAAAGTATCGTTTAAAAAAATAAGGATCAGCTTTCCTCCGAGTCTCCTGCTTTGCTACAGCATGTTCAGAGAGAGAATATTTTTAAATGGCATCTGTCAATGAGTTTCCAGCTGCTAAAGCGAGCGGTCTCAAGTTATAACCCAAACGAAAAAGCATCTAACTCAAAACTCAAACTAAACCATAAACAACTAGAAAAAGCAAAACAACAGCAACAAAGGGAACACCAAAAAACTACCAACACCTTATCCTTTGACTACGCATGAAAATTTCACAATGAGTAGTCACTCAAAATAGTGTTTCTGGAAATTCTTTTAAGTACATAAGAAACTATAAGGAAAAAATGAAAATTTCCCATTTTTTTCAGACCTCTCCCACTCAAAGAGCCTTACCTTCATTACATCCACGAGATGAATATTACTCCTTTCCATCAACACCACACTCTAAAGAACATCTCTCCTTTTAACACGGGTGCTTACTGAAGGTATGTTTAAAAGTCCAACACTTGCCATACAGTCTAATTCACTTGTCTACCCAGTGAATTATATTCATAACTGGATGGTGATTAACACCAAACAACCCAGTGCTCACACAAACAGCACAGCAAATCATTCTTTTCAAACTGCCAATCGCTGAGGTCAAAACACTCCTGCTTTTAAGTCAAATTACAATCAACTTCCTCCCCACCCATTCTATTATTTGTTATTCATGCATTGACAAGAGCATGGAAACCACAAAAAATCAGGGGTATCATGGAAAAACCTAAGAGAGGGAAAGGACTTCTTGAGGTAAAAAAAAAAAAAGAAAACCAACAACAAAGCAAACAAACAAACAACAAAACCAAACCACAAAACCAAACCAAAAATCCAAGCACACTTATTTTCCCTTCATTTGTTTAGATACTTCCTTTTATACTCCTATCCTTTTACCTGTTACAGCACCCAGCAACTACAATCACTTTCAGTGTGAAGCCAAGCAACTGCTTTCTATTCCAAAAGTTAAAAAAATAGTTACCCAGAAACATTTTGATTCGCAGAGTTCAGTGCTAGCTTCTGAGAAAACGTTAGGTTTAGATTTTAAAATGTAGTTGTTAACAAGAAAAATAAGGGGGAAAAAAAAGCCCTGGTTTTCTGTTTGATTTTCATTCAGCTTCATGCCATAAAGAGTATCTTCCTAATCTACGTTCACTTCCTGGTATCTTTTTGCTTATAAATCAAGTATTTTACGACCGAATATTGGCAGCCTCCTTGAAATACCACTTTCGACAGCGGCAGCAACGTGAAAAACAAAAGACAACAGTACTGAAGACTTGTAGGAGATGAAGTTCTCCCCGGTGGAGGCTTTAAGCACTACTCGTGACCCAGGTCTCTGAAGCCCAGAGCTCTCTGGGTTCCTGCTCACCCACCCTGGCTCTGGAAAGCAGCGGTGAGGTCGCGGCGGCGGAAGGCGGCTCCCGGGCTGTTTACCGCCTCCAACTCCACTCCAGCTCTTCCCGGGTAAACACGCGCTGCCCAGTCCTTTCATTATCTGCATAATCCCAGGCTCTTTGATTACTGGACTGTAATACCAGCGCCCGAGCCAGCTTTCATTCCTGAATTATGGCCACACGGAACACGAGCGGGGGAGTGCCAAACAAGATGATTAAGCGGCGAAATATGACGAGGCAGGAATTATATTGTTAATATTCCTATCTATCATTAGCCACAGAAACGAGGGGGTTGTGCAGCCACTAGCAACTCTGCTTAAGAAAGCTCCTCCACTTTGACACGCTTTCAAAATAAAAGCGACTGTTTGTTTGGGGTAATTTCATTCTTCGGTTGTTTTGATACTGAACTGTGTTTCAACGCTTTACGAATTACTTCCCTTTTCGAGCTTCACCTTGAAACAACGTTGGAGGAAATTCCTCTTTTAAAAAGGCAGGCTCCAGTTCCGACCCCTGATTTTCAGAGAATGGGAGCATAATTATTTTTCAACAAGATATGCTGAACAGTTTTCATTTTCAGCAACTCTCCACCTGTATTTAAGTGTATATATATCCATATATATACATACACACACATACACACCAAATTTCCACAGATTTTTAATCCATCACCATATTGTTTCATTTCCCCAAATTCATTAAAAAACTACATCAAAAAGTGTGTTTTAAGGAGTTTGT
>WTSP01001469.1:2210-21102 GCA_025331215.1 Actenoides lindsayi | reverse complement strand
AATTTCCAGTTTGGAATTTTCACATATGGGAGATATGTTTGCTAGACAACTTCTTTGGAGATGAAATATGTATGAATGTTTTATATATATATTTATTTTTTTATTATTATTTTTATTTTTAAATCACATCTACAGCATCTCTGAGGTTTCATTCAGTTCTGTCAGGGCAGCTTTTCTCCTCTACCTTCAACGATCTGCTTGACTATTTTTAAGACACTTGTCTGGAAATGGGAAAGCAAATGCCTAAGATGGGCAAAAATCAGCGTAAGGATGCGTAACATAGCACAATAAATGACTGCATGATACGCCACAAAATCAGTGGAATAAACATACTGCCAGTCCATGCAGATGAGCTTTTTGGTGCTGTATTCACAGTATTGGGACAAGTTGTTCAACATTCCCTAAAACTGTAGCAGTTGTAACCCAAAGAAGGGAATACCAAGCAAACACACGAGGCATTCGCCACCCAATCAGTTGAAGATGACAAAATGGGACCAGCGTTCTCCCCAGCAGTAGAGAAAGGGGGAAGAAAGGGCACGTGGAGAGAGTTGTGCTCAGGGCAGGAAGAAGGAAGTGAGAAAATAGAAGAGCTTAAGCAGGATCGCAGTTTCAAACTATTTTAAATCTCCAGCCCTACTTTAACCTGGCGAGGCTTTCTAAAATGTGCTAATGAGAAGCAATGGATCTGATGAAGCGACAAAACAGATTATAGACTTCAGTAAAGCAGTAAAAAATACAGCACGCCATTCTTGGGAAGAAAAGTTCATTTTGCATAATGAAATAATGAATTAAAAAAACCAGAATGATTAATTTAAACATTTTATTACTTAAAAAAAAAAAAAAAAAAAATCCAATTGAGAACAAAGGGACTTCACCCTCAAGGTGAGGCAGTGAAGCAAGAGAGCTCTGGGCTAGATCGTCCCTGAATTTCACTAGCCTGTATTATTACCTTTAGTCAAGACTTTTGAGAAATGTTTTTTAAAGGAAAAACAAAAAGAATTTTAACAGATTTGTTCCTATTAAAAAAAAACAACATCGGGGCAATCTTTCAGTTCCTTAGCTGTAATAAAACCAGCAAATCTTACAGAGTTTGAATAATGCCATATTTTTATCTCTTGTTTTTCTCAAACAAAACAAGAATAGCATTTTAAAAGAATGTGACTCTTATGCTGTATTACTCACAAGATATTAATTCAAAAGAACGCTGAGAAATAAAAATATTCAGATTAAAAGCATCCATTAATTTTCAATGCCTAATTTAAGACATCCTGATTTTTCTGAATGTTTACTTAACTCTGGGTAGTATTCAGGACTAGATCCCACCAAGTTCACTTGTACTTTGAATCATCATTCACTCTATAAATCACAACCCAGTGCCTCAGGCTGGGTAGCAAACAGAGCAAGAAGTGCTCAACAACTAGGAGAGTATCACCCACGATATACAGAGCAGAGGAAGCAACAAAGTCTAATTCTCCCAAGGAAAGATCCGACTTATCTAATTCATGAAAGCCTCACTTTTCTGTCCAAATCCCTTACTGCCTTTCCTACCAACTTTCAAAGCTTCTGAAATGGGTAAAGCTGGGTGTCTTACACCTGCAGATTTAGGAAACAGCAAGCTGGAAGGGGCTACCAGAGCAGATAGTCTAAGTTAAATAGAACAGTCCCTAATCAACTCTCTGTGAATTAATTCCAGTAACTTCTGTTCAACTGAAATACAACTTTTCTACAAGTTGACTCTTGATTTGGAAGCACACAGAGAATCTAAAATCATTTTAAGTCTTTCTGCCAGCTCGCATTTTTCCTTGCTTTTAAAAACACACACCTAACTTCTGGTGTTAGTTGACAGTAATAGTTTCTCTTGTCCTTGACCACTATTTTCTCCCCATAAGGCACTAGGGCCATATCTGCTATCAAGCTTTTCAACAAACTATTAAAATGGATTTTTTTTTCTTTTAAACTGTACTGCATAAAGCATTTTCTCTGGGTCTTCGATCATTTAATGGGTCTGTATCTCTCTCAGTCTATAGGTTTTTCAAGTATGCCAAGTACCAGACCCCATGATGCATCCTAGTATTGATTTTGCCAGTGCCACAAAGAGAAGAAACACTGATGTTTGTCACACCTAAGAGGAAAGAAATCATCCTCGTTTGCTCTGTGGGGATGACACACGCACACTTTAGTTAATGTCAGATGCTAAATGCCTGATCATTCTTCATTATGATAACCCTATCTAGCTGTTACACACAAAATAATCTTCTGCTGTCTCAGAACTCTGCCAAATTTGGGCTGGTATTCACGGGCAAAGCAAAAAGATGATCCGGGGCACAAAACCCAGCGCTGACAAATAGCAAGAGCTCACTACAGGAGTTCTAAAGCAATTATTTCACACAGGCAAACGTGCACTCCTCCAGAAATAATTTTTTAGAAGTTGTACAAGAAAAATAGAAAATTTATGAAAGTGTGTATACAGAAATCTTAGCCCCATTATTGTATGGTGTAGTAACAGAGTTGGACGCAAACAACAAAGAAATTTATTTATGAAAATCAAAAACCCCTTTCTATCAGAAGCAGAACTAGTAGCCAAGATAGATCAACAGACTCTGTGAAATAGCTCTTGCTGTTTCTTTGCCTCACTTTAGAATAGTGTTTTTTCTTTCAGATAACTTTGCAGAAATCTCCTACCTTTTAGTTAAATTTACCTACAATGCAATGATCATTTCTGGAATAATTAGGCCATGGGAAACTGCATTTTCCATTTAGATTCAATCAAGACATTCTTGTTCATTTGAATATTATTTTTGTGACTCAATGTGAAGAACGGATGGGACATGCCGAAAAGACTTTTTTTTTCCTCAGTTCCTCCAGCACCTGCTAGAAGCTATAGGCACACAAAATTAAACCTATTCCAAAGGTACAAAACATTAATCACCTCTTTTGACTTTTTTCCAGGTTAAGTATGAAATCTGTTCTACTGAAACACTTATACCCACACGTGTGCAAATCTTGGCTTCTGAAGCATAAGCATCTCTACTGATGTTAACTATTTAATGACCCAGCACAGAGATCCTGTAATCAACTCTCCTCATAGAACAGGTCACTAAGGAAACTGCACTTAGAAATGAATTAGAAGTTCATACTCTCTGCCAGAGTTAACTACGCTGGTTCTGAGCAATGGCTTCCTTAGGCCTTTTCTCTACGTTTAGTCACACAGCACAACAGCTTCACACAATTTCTTATCTCCCCTCTCCACCCACCAACAGGAAAAACAAAAAATCCTGGAGTAGCTCATCTCATGCGTCCACACAATGTCTCACAGGTCAGCAATGATAGAGCTAAAGCCAGTTTCCACCCCGGCTTGGCAACAAGGCAAGAAACCAGGGCAGCTCCCAGGACTATCCAACCTGCAGAGGAGGCTGCAGGGATGAGGAAGGTGCAGCTGAAGAACACTTGCCCTCCTGGGCCATACACACAGCTCTGCAGGCAGCCAGTACAGATTCAGGCCCAGTCCCAGCACCTTGCTTCTGGCCTCCTTACGGTGCTCTCAAGGCTGCAGCCCAAAATAAACCCTTTAGGTAAATTTTCCCTGTGTTACAGCTCAGAAAAACATTAATAGCAGCAGATAGACTCAGCTTTCTGAAAACTTCCGAAGACAATGCTCTACAGCTTTTAACTTAACTTACATAATCAGAAACAGTATTACTCCCTTTGAAAAGGAAAGCCAAAATGTTGCATAAACTGCCATAATTTTCCAAAAAATATTGTAAGACAGGTGGGGAGAGAAAGAAGGGCTTGGGGATGGAAATTCCCACCCTCCCCCCCCATCTCTAGGAAAATATTTGTAGCTCAACTTTTTTTTTTTTTTTTAATTCAACACAAACAGCAAATTATATCCAGACAATACCAAAACTCCACTGTCCCATTTTTCCCAGCAACTCTTCCAGTCATTAAATGGTTTTTAAGCAAACCTACTAAACAGCTGCTTAATATTTTCAAGTAGTTTTGGTCCAGGTAGCATCTGCCAACCTCTTAGCTACATTTAGTATCCTCCCACAGTTGAAGCCTAACAGACTTCTCTATTGAGACTTAAATCAGCAGCCTCTTTGTCTCCATGCAACTGCTCTTTTACTGGAAATGGTATGGCAGCACAGAAAGCACAACATGAATTTAAGCAGCAAAGCTGGTAGAAGACTTCTCATCTAAAAAGGTAAAAAATGCAAATTCCCACTTATTTCCTCGCTGGAAAAAAATAAAATGCAGGGTCTGCCTCCAGCCACATGGCTGCTATGGCAATGGCACCTACAGGTACAAAGCAGATAGTTCAGTGACCACTTTCACTTGCCACCCTGCTAGCCAGTTCCCATCCCTTCAAAGGAATGGTTTGGATGGCATCACTTAAGGGTAAGTAGCAGGAAAGGCCCATACTGCTTCACATGGTATCTTTCTTTCTGTAAAGGAAATCTCTACTCCAGTAAATAAACTTCCCTACAATTTACATCTCCTCACAGGATCTCTAGTTTAAGAATCCACAGAATGCTGAAATTTCACACTGACTTTTTTCTTCTGTTTAGTATTAGAAGAAGGTGGGGTTTTCAGTGTTAGACATGTTCCTAATCATTTGTAAGCACTGATGTGCCAGATTTACTTAACATTGCTGATCTTCATCTTCTTCTAAAATACAAACCCAGGAATATTTGTGTTTAACATCAACTATTTAAACAATAACAATGAAAAAGTATTGGTGGTGTTTGAGGGTCTGCTGTGCAGTGTGGCTTCAGTAACAAAACCCTGTGCTGGGCAAGTATGCCAATTCACATGATCAGTATCCCCATCCCCCAAACCCAAAGACCTTGGAAGTTCAGATCATTTGTCACTAGCTGAAATGAGAAATCCATCGTCCCCTGACAAATGGTACCTAATACTTTAGTATTAGACAAACACAGAAACCTGACCTTTGACAACTTGTTTTATTGAATGATCTTCAACTGCTGTCGGTTACCAAAACATATAAAAGCAACAGCACCACCTGGGGGGGGGGGGGAATGTGTGTGTGTGTGTGTAAAAACAAAATAAATCAGTTGTATTTGCATCTAACACCTCAATACTCACCCAATACAATACTCTACCTGAAAGTTACACACAAAAATAATGGCTTTAAATACAGGTTTTGAGGAAAATTTTGTTACCTGATTGTTGATGACTGGTCTTTCCTATTCTCCTACATGAACAAATGCATAGCTCAAGTCCATTGAAAGACATACCCCCCGCCCCCCCAAGTATTTTGCTAAAGGGTCACTTTTGGTCTATTCATACAGATAGGCTACAGGCAATTTTTTTTCCAAAGATCTTCTCCTCCATTATTTTAGAGAAGCAATCATCACAAAAGCTCTTTGTGCAAAACCAGCACACCAAATTGCCAAAACCACTACTAACCAGTACCTGGGTGCACTCATTCTTCCCAAAGCAGACTTCCAACCACACGTGTGCACACGCACACCCCCCTCAAACCCACCGCTACCTCTGTTTCAGGTTAAGGCATCCACTCCATCTCAAGTGGTCAGTGCTAAGAACCACGCACTCTGGTTTCTACTTCAGTCAGGCACACAAAGGTAAACATTTCTAAATTCAATTCAACTTCATAAAATAACCATAAAGAATCAGAAGAAAATAAATCAATTCCTTTCCCTTCACACTGTGGGAGATGTTTAAGATTAGCGAAGTGGTAAATTCTAACTTCAATTTTATCGTATTTCCAGATAGGAAATCCTGTAAAATTTCTTTGTTACTCTTATTTGTTCATTCCACAGGAAGGAAAATGTGTAGTATTTAATTTTCTTAACTAGTCATTTCTTCTTGTATTTGCCAAAATCTGTTAATACTGACCTCAGAAATGGATTCAATCTTCCCAAACTTTATACCCTTAGATTCTATCTATTACACTACATTCTTCCCTATTCCAAAGGCACAGTTCTATAGGAGATAAAGTGGATTAAAGACATATTGAGGATTATAGATTGTGCAGTTAGAACAAACACAAGCAAGTATTTCAAATAGCTGACCCTACAGAAAGGAATCACATTCTGTTCTCAAGATGATATACAAAAATAGAAAGCACATTCCACTAGGAAAATATTTACTTAATAATTTATCATTTAAGAACTACTACTGTACAAATTAAAGTACAAAGACAGCATATTGAAATCAATGTGAAGAGATATATGCAACAATTATAATACAGCTTCAATTTCAACTGTGATTGGATTTAAGAAGTTTACTCTGTTCCAGCATGAACCACACTTTTGTTTTCCCCAAAAGTCCTACATTTAAAACCAACTCCTTTTTTTTGGATAGGAGAGGCTGAGAAACACAGTACTACTGAAAAGTCTAGAAATGAAAGGAGAAAGACCTCAAAGTATCCAACTGAAGAGAAACGCCAGTGAGATATAAGAATCAATTTAGTCCAGACATTAATAACTTCCTTAATGATCTATATGATTAAAATAGCATATAGATAACATCATCTGAGAATATTAAATAGAGAACTTCGAGTGGCAGTAAAGTCAGAAATAATTCAAAAGGAACCTAAGCAAATTCCTTACATGGCCAGAAAATAAAGTGAAATTCAGTTTGGGAAAACACCAACTAATACATCTGGGAAAAATAATCCCAAATACAGATATTCGATATGAACAAGAAACCTGGGAAACAACAAAGCAAGAGAACTGCATTAAACACAAATGCAGCACAAGCTTAAAAGGGGGAAGGGAACGTTGTCTGTCTAGCCAGTGCATCGAGGAATGGGGGGAAGGCTGAATTATTTCCCTTTCACCCACTGACTCTTCTGAAACGAAGCCCACAGGCGTGGGCACGCTATTCAGCTCTCTCTGCTGTAGCCCTGCACATAAAATAGGTCCTGCAGCTCCAGACATTCAAAACCACGGCGGCAAAAATATTAATTATCAAGGACTGAAGGTTTCAATGTAAAAAGACCAACTGTAATGAAAAAAAAAACCCCAACAGTCTGTGCTTTATTATTGTGTATTATACATTGTTATAGAGCTTTTCCACTATATTTGAAATATCAGACTTTTTTAATTCAGAAGTGTAATCCTTATCTAAAAGCACATAAATATGAAAATGTGTTCATTTCCAAACCATTTGCTTTTTATTGACCATGAAGTTTTGGAACATTTCATCACAAGTGAAATAACTATCAAGATGTTGGCTCTGAAGTGAGTTTTTGCTGTCGTGCAATGCCTGTTCGTGCTCGGACCAACTCTGCAAAACAAGGGGAGATCAACAGTGCACTCATGTCAAATGAGGTCACCTCCGAATCTATTCTGAAGGTCACCTCAATCTTCCTCTCTACCTGTTCCTCCCCAAACAGGAAATAAAATAAACTTGCTCAGAGATGCTCCAAAACCTGCCTCTAGCCCTTTATTTCTGTTTCTAGATATGGCATTCTTTCATTAGGGGAATATTTTGAAAACTTAAGAAAAATACTTCTACATTGCTAACATAAATTAGGATCTCTCTAATTCCCTTACAGTGTTTCAGGACCAGCTGCAATTCTTTTACTTGTGGCTAACAAGATTTAATCGGGCAACTCAAATGATATTCTGAAGCAGTTTACAGCAACAGACACCTTTTTTGTGAGATTATGGCACCAGGCTACTAACAACAACCTTGCTATGCTCTCTCTTCCTCAAAGTGCATCTAGGAAGCCCTGGATCCCAACCCTTCCCAGCATATCTAACTGGTCTGCACCTGTATGTTTGCCATCCAAAACGTTCTGAGACAACAGCACCACTTTTCCAAGAGCCAAAGCCAGGTGCCAGAATTTGTCTTAGGAGACTGTGGCTATTCTGGAGCTACTCTTCTCAGAAGGACTAATAACAACTTCTCTCCATCATCCTTTCTAGTCCTAAAAAGAGAAACTAGAGTGGCTTTTAACCTTGAGTAGAACACCTGCTAAGGTCTAGGGTTTGCCAAAAGCAGATGGAGATTTCTATTAACATGCTCTGTTAGAGGCAAATCACAGTGGTGGCTGTTTTCTCCCCCTCTTTGCCTTGCCTTTTCACCCTTTTTGCACTCTCTAAAGATGAGTAAAATTTCAACCACGGCAGTTTCCTAGCACTAGTGAGGAAGATGTTCCATTTCTTCTAATAATAATAATAATAAGCAACAGGGGGGCAAAATAAAAATAATTAAATATATATAAAAGAGAAAAAGCAAAACAAAACCAAGAAAGTACATGAAGGAGAAAGGACAAGGAAAATTACTGCATGAATAACAAAATGGGAAGACTGGCTTGCAGTAAGGTCTGATTACTACAACAGAGGCAGGATGGAGCTGGCATGTTCTTCATAGGGTGGAACTCCATCCTGACAGGTCTAGTCTTGTCTTCAGAAGTGTAGACAAACAACCACTGTAACACAGTGATGGACCTTAAGAAGATGATCAGACTGGGGTTTTTTTCCTTAATAAATATAACTAATCTTATTATATTGAAATTTTCAATACTGTCCGCAATCCACTCAACCTGGAGTGCTGATTTTTCCATGTATGAGTGAGTTTTATCACCCTCTTGTGGAAAAATAAGTGAATTGTATCCATCAGAGGTTATAAGTAGAAAGTGGGAGTAAGGAAGGCAGTGGTAACGAACAAGCAAAGAAGAGAGAAACATGGGCTGGGTGGAATAAAGGGCAAGTGAAGGAGAACCAAGATGACTGGTAGCAACATGGTACCACTTCAGCTTCTGCAAAAAGCTATTCCCAAAATGTTATTTGAAAACACCAAAGACAACAAGCTGCCAAATTTACTCTCCCTTGGTAACACTGAAAATATTTAACAAGTAAGTTATGTTCTGTACAGTCATTCAAGTACTGTCTCAGCTGTAATCACCACCTCTTGAACCTTTGTTTCCACATAGATGGGAAAAAATATTCAATAAACAGTTTTTAACAGTTAGCCTTCTGTGAAGTCAGAAAACATTTACTAGATAGACTTTCTTCTTTATAAAGAGACTGCATATAACTGCTCTGCTGTTGGTGGAGAGCACATGAGGTAAACTCTGAGAGCAACAAACAAATTTGCTGCCACTTTCATTTTAAAACTTGAAAATCCAAGTTTGGTACAAGCACACACAGAAAAGAAGCCAAGAAAAATCACAGTAATATTGAAATTAAACTCATGACCCTGCAAAGAGGCACAGAAATCCCAAACAACAAAAGGCCAGCTCAGATGAGGTAGACACCACAGACACGGTATGTCACACCATATATCCCTAAAACCTCCTGAAAATCTTCCAGGAATCCTACAGAAAACTACAGACCACATCCAACACAAACCATAGTTATTTCTTAAAACATTTTTTCTGATACTCCTCAAGAAGAGTGAGAAACCCATTAAAAACAAAAAGTTACAAAATCTGTCAGTACAGGTTATGATAAAAGAATGCCTAAAGAAATGGTTCCTTCCCATTACACAAACTACATTTATACCCAGTCACTATTCACAATAAAAAAAAAAACCCATAAAATGCAAAATCTGTCAGTAAAGTACTTCTGCAGACAATATACAATTTCAGCATAACCTTACTCTTCATGAAGGTTATCTTATTTTTCTGTGTAGTTTGTTGTTATCTCAAACTGGGGGCTCAAGTCCTAAAATTAATACTGTTACCAGTAGGCACACAGTTATCTGCATTTACTCATCATGCCTGAGATACCACTGATTATTTACTTCACCCATCAAGTAAGGAAGGCTAGGTCTGCAACTGATGTTTTGCAGAAGACACATCTTTTTAAATTCATTAAAATCTTTAAAATACCCTAATTATGCAGAAACCTTTCTAATCAGAGGAACAAACTGCTTGCTTCCACCTCTCTTCTAACTTGGTCAGCTCTGATGTCCAACATGAAGTTATTAGAACAGGCTCTTCAGATCAGGGAACAAAAGAAGCCACTGTTACAGCAGAGCCAGCACTACGTCCAGTGATGTTCAATGGACTTCCCAGCAATCTGCTATTCTATTTTTTTCTTTTAGGAAGCAACCCAGAAACCATCCATTTCCCTTTCTTGCCTTCTGCCCATTTAACCAGGTACATCAACTCTGTTATATGGTGTTTCTTCTCTGTCCTAGACACTTGCTGGGGAAGAACCATGCACTTTACATGCAAGGAAAATAATCACAGTTAACCTGTCACACAGATCAAAAAGGAAAAAATAGTAAAAATTGATAAAGGGCATGCATTAAAAATTATGATACTTCTTGATAAAAATGCATTAATAAAACCTTACTAAGATGTTAAAGTGGTTTAAAATAAAATTATATTACATACTTTGTTTTCAAGTAATACAAGATAATATAACAGTGACTTGAAATAAACAGGAGATTGAAAAACTGCATTGTTATATTGAACAAACCTAAGAATATATACATGTTCAAAATTATACATGTCACTATCAATTAGAAAAATCTACTGGTGAAAAACCTTCCATTATTGCAAATCATTATTATTCCTCATCACAAATGACTCCCCTGCAGCTTGACTTAAAGACTTTGCTGAAAACAGACAATTTTTTCGATCAAGTGCAACAACTGGGGGCCCAGAAGTATTTTACACCAGCTCTTTGGACAGCTGCCTTATCTTTTCAAAATGCTTGATAAAGATCCTCAGACTGTGGCTGCAGCAATTTTTTTTTTAATTTTTTTTTTTTTTTTAAGCAGAAAACCACATACACAGAAGCTATCAACCCAACGTAAAAGCTCCTCATCATTTCAGTACTTTGGTTCTACTAAATTAACTGTTTGAGAGGACACAAGATCAAGCACATGACTAAAATTAGGAGGAGGTGTAATGTTTTTAACCATCTGGTTTACACTGCACCCCACAGACGCTTGCCTCAGCACAGATGAGAGGCAGTGCACTGTGGTGGATGCTTGGGAACTTCTTGAAGCAGCTTTGCACCAGAAAAAACCCTGCTGTAACTGCACCTGCAACGATGACTGACACAACCGGCGATGTTTCTGGCTATGACAAACCCTGCTACATCCTTCAGAAACAACACTCTTGTACTTTCCTAACAGATTTTTCCTTGACCTTTTAGGAAGTAATGTACACCCGTGTGCATGACACTTGTGAATGAGACAGTTACCAAGATTACACGATCCCATCGTTAATCCATAAATGCCCAATCCTACCAAAACTCACTCAACTCAGCAAGTCCTCGACTGTTATAAGGATTTTTGCCTGAGTCAAAGAAACAGTAATAACTTGAATGAAAAATCTGTAGGTGAAAGGAAGTTACCCTGAATCTAAAAATAGTTTTCTGTCCTCCTCCCACTCCCCAGAAAGCATAAATCAAAGTGCTCTTTTCTCAGGGAGGCAGTAGCTTACAATAGATGAACATGAAGTGAGTGCTTCCTTACTATAAAGCTTCACCAATGAACTCAAGTAGTATCCTGCTATAAGTATTGACAAACAGAAAATCAGAGCTCAAAACCTAGACTTCATATATGACATTGAATACATATATAACATTGAATACATATATAAATTTATATACACAGATATATGTTATACACATTTAATATACGCAAACAGATTTCATAAATAAACATTATCATTTCAGAGATACAGATTGTGAACAGTTCACCACAGTAAAACTCTGTCTCGTATTCAATTACAAAGGCAGCACTATACTTCCAACAATCATGTATAACATATAGAAATAATTGCATGGCTAAACCATAACTTATATTTGTCAAAGGTACTTTGGGAAAGTAATATAAAGGAGGCACTTATTACAGAAACAGGAGGTTCTATTACATACCCATAGGGTTACACTTGGACACAGAGAGAACACTATAATATTATTAGAGAAATAAATAATACCGAGAAAGATTAGAGAGACATGCTGTACAAATACAGACTGAGAACAAGAGTTTCTGCTGATGGTAAAGTCTAAACGTTCCTGTAGAAAATTATCAGGATTTTAGACTTAATCTTGTGAAGAGCAGAGAAATATATTTTACACGGTAATTGCAGGTTACTTCACTTTAAAAATACATACAAAAAAAAAAAAACGGAAAAGGAAGAGATAGGAATGATCACTACTTAACATTTCCAAAAGGCAGACTGAGAAACTCCAGAAGCAACACAATTACTCTGACAGCTTCAGGCTAGAAAGCAAAACAAAACAAATCCACCTCCCCACAACAAATACAAACAACCATCACCACCATGGCTATAGGAAAATCACCAGACCTAAAGAGACTTAGAAATAAATAATGACAACAGAATGGAAAGGTGAGAAGATCAGGGCTAAGCCGACAGCATTTCTCGCCAGCCCAGTTCCACTAACAGTTAGGACAAGGAGGTATTCTTTGACTAGGATCTTCACTTCAAGTCAGTGTTTCTACACATGCCCATTCTCTACAAGTGTAGCTCTATAAAAACTGCACTCCAAACGTGGGAGATGGTAACAAGTGGAGAAATATTCAAAAAGGCAGAATGGAATTCCTGTACGGCCCTTCCTGAACACCGTCGAACAAATACTTTTTCAGAAACAACCAGAAACCCTTCAGATTATTGGAAAGAATTATTCTACAAGTACCAGATGTTGAAAAAATTTAAAAGAAAGTTAAGTATATGTTCAAAAAACTACTGCCAAGAACACAAGAGAAAGTGAAGAAATTAATTACGTATGACAAGAACCTCATACATCTTGAGACAAAGTAACGAACGGGCTGTGTCCTCCTCCCTTTCGGGACTGTGGCCCTACTCCCACATCTTAGACAGAGACGGCTCATTATGTCCAGATTTATTTCAACCAGAAAGGGCACAAAATTCCTCAAAGTAGTTCCAGGATTGGTTTGATTGACCATTGATTGTGTACAGCACAAACCAAGTTCCAGCACTGCTTCCACGCAATGAATTAGGAGTCCTGGGATCTTGCTCCAAACATGGAAATAAAGCAAAATTTTATTTTAAGAAGTCGTAACCACTATGACCCTAAACTCCTGTTTATAAATTAGGAGAAAGTTATTTAGCACAGGTATATTACTAACAGGCTATTGGTATCTGTAAAGCATTCCAAATTTCACAAGTGGAGTAGCACAGGAAAGACCAGCAGCCAATCCCCTGGGAATTTCCCCTGGAAAACAGAAGGTGTATCTTTCTTCTTCTACAACTCAAATCATACCTATTTCCCACATGTACAATTCTGAAGGCAGTATCCATAAGTCTGAAAAAGCCAGACTTTTTATGATAAAGATTTTAAAAAAATAAAAATAATATTATCAAAAGTAACTGTATTTGAAAAAGAAGGTGCACATCTTGCAGTTCTCACTTTCATGAGTCTTTTGGAGTTCGTAGGATTTTTTACTATTTAGGAAGTTCAGCATTTGACCTGTAGATAGGATTCATAAGAAAAGCTTATAATAAAATCTCAATTGTAGGGAAATAATATAATGATCAAAAGCAAACAGCAATGCTGCAAAAAAGAGATTTTCCTCTTTTGCCTGTGCAATGCTCTTTTGTTGCCACTAGAGCAATTCTTTAATGCCATGGAAACTATCTGATAAATGTATTAGAAGCTCAATAAATTTCATAATATTGAGGTAGCAAAGCAATTGGTATTGTTGACAGAGAATTTCTGTACTGAGTGCTTATTTTAAGGAAGAAAAATTATCTAAATATAAAAACCATACTTGGAGCAGTTTTCAACAAAAATATACAATAGTTCCAGAAAACCTTAAAGTAAACCATGCTCATTATATTAGATCACTGGAGAATGTGGGAGGATGACAGGAAAAAACAGGCACACCTTGAAGTTATAAAAATGGGATTTGAAAATTAACAGTCTTACTTTTGGATGATTTGCTTTACCTAACTTAGGTATTTTCAATGCAAACGAGGGGGATGGGAAAAGTACTGTGAATTACATTCAGGTTTTTTTTCCAATTTCTCAAGATCCCAAACATGTATTCATAAGGCATATGACCTTTTTAGTCATTTATATGTATGTCCTCATTCTCTGGACACTCCCCTATCATTACAGATACTTGCAGAAAAACAAATGAACTCCCCCTTCCCCTTTTACAGGTAACACTGAAATTGCTCTATTTTCATGTGTCCAGTACTACAACACACTTTGTTCCAACCAACTGCTTCCTAACAGTGCACTCCTGCCAATCTGCCTCTAGAGACTTTTAAGTAAAAACAGTATCTACACAAAATGAAAGTAAAACAACCCTCCAATAAATAATACACCTATCCAACACACACACAACACAATCTTCCCCTACAGAACAAGCACGATTTGAGGCACGTGCCACAGACTCGGTTAATAACCTTGCCTGGGTTTGACTTCAGTGGAAATACTCAGTCCTAGCAAAGGGCCTCTCACCGGACTGCTCTGCCACAAAGCCATCATCTAGGGGACCTGCCAGCCTCGATGGTACCAACAGCCTCTTCACAAGCAAAGCCAAAACTCAAAAGCCACAAAGCACTGCAAGATAGACCAGGCAAGAGCATGCAAACATCCCAAAAGGCTGTGAGACTGAAACATATGGAAGGATGCAGGTATTGAAACTGCAGGGCAGTCGGATCACAACTCCCATACGTACTTCTCATCCCGTTCGTCTACACTTGAGACAAAGGAGAAAAGGTTGGGTTTGAAGTGTTATATTGGACATTAGTCACATTAAAAAAGGGAACTCCAAATCAGATTCGGTCACGACACAATAAATAAAAACATAATTAAATTATAGGAAAAGTTAAGTCTTTCCCGTAGGCGAGCAGAGCAGCTTTTTGGCTCGTGGCTTTGGAAAGCCTAAACTCAGCCCAACAGTCTCAGAAGGCACATCTTATTGTCTAAAGACATTAAATGTTCATTTAGAAAAAAAGATAAAATACACACATTTCTGTTAAGTAAAAAAAAAAAAACAACAACAAAACACAAACAAACAAAAACAAAACACCACCACAAAAAAGCCCACAACCCCAACAGTAACAACTTCCTTTCTCTTTACTTCTTTCCTGGAGTAAGCCATACTGAAAATTCCAGTTCTTATTACACTTCCTAAATAGCAGGTTACCCTTCCGACTTGAACACAGCATCAAAACATACTGCCTCTTCTATTTTTCTTTCCTGAAACATATTTATTACTAAATGAACAACAACAACACTGACTTATCTCTCTGTTTTTGCAATACAGGCATGTATGTTCACAGAAGGCAACAGACTGCATTAAAACACTACCAAAACAAGCCATTTCACTATATATGACTGTGCCCCTAGGGAAAGGAATGAGAGCAGATAAGATGTGACAGATGTGTAGTCACGTCACTTAATACACTACTGGAAGGTGCTCAAATCATTATGGTGACAGGCATAGTATAAAAACTTGCAAGAAATGGACTAAACATTTATCTAGTTTTCTGCATACACGATTCTCAGAATCAAAGAAGATACTCAAGTTCATGAAAGTGCCATTTGAGAAAAGGCAGCTTCCAAATGTCAATATGCAATAGTTACTAAAAAATAAAATAAAAGAGAGAAAAAAAGGGAGGACAGCACCTATGTTTTTGTCAGCAAAGCCCCTCCATCAAAAGTAAGAAATACTTCTAAGTTTGAATTCGAGAGCTGTCCTCTAAAAACTTCCTGTACTGAAATATTTCTGAAAAGGTTTAATTAAACTTGAAATTTACCCCACACAAGAAGTTTAAATGAACTTAGCAACTGTAGATCTCCAAACTGATTTCCTTTTTCTGAGACTTTAAAAAGCCATTTTGCTGACATCTCTTCGTTTTGAGAAGAGCCAAACAATAAAGACAAAATTGGAAATCACATGGTTACTAGACTGAAGTAATAGGACTAGTCACTTCTTTGAAGATAAGTGTAAGCCTAAGAGTTTAAAAAATTAGGACTTTCAGATAATTGGCCAAGAAAAGTATGCTGTTTCCTCAATGTATGTTTGTTTCCTCACTTCTTTCCTGTTTACTAATGCTGTTACAAATATGAACGTAGGTCAAGAATATTTCTTAACAGTAACATGATTTTCAACTGCCAGCATCCCTTCAGCGGGGACCAACACCACTGCTGTTTCCAGTAGATGCTTAGGCCCTAAACCCTGCAAATTAATCTGCACAGGTAGATCCCTGTGCCTCTGGGAATCTGTATTTAGACAAAGAGGGAAAACTAACTCACAGGATCAGATTCTTAATTTGAAGCTGGACAACTGTAACTCATTATGACACTAATCATAAATGTCTCACCAACACTCTCTGCTCCCCATCTGTTTGTTTTATCTTATTATAGTTTTACATCTCAATCCACTGGACAGCTACAGCAGTCAAATTAAGCACCTGCATATGCCTGTGTTTCTGCAAGACCAGGTCCTCAGACAAAGGCAAGGTTTTTCTTGTGCTTGCACACATGCCTCATCTATCCCCTGAATGGGACTGCAGAACAGAAGGAAATAATTGTATCAATTTCTTCATTTATACAAATATAAATCTCAATGCTTTCCAGTTAACTAGCCATTAAGTCAAAGGATAAACTCCATTCATCCTTTTGAAGTGCAGCAACTAGTATTTTCAAAGGAAATGACCTGCATATCAAAAATGACCTGCAAAACTATAAAACTGAGCTTTAAAATTATTTTAAAGCAGCATTTGCTCCTTTATCATACTGTCACAAGCACAAAACAACGAGAAAACTTCATAAAATAATTCTCGTTGAAAACTACAACGTAAATGCACTGGCACCAGTAGACCCTAAATGAAGAAATGCTGAAGGGGTAGAGTATTCTGGTAGAGCACCACTCCAAACCTTCCCGACTCTTCTAATCTCCTCTATGCTTCCAAGGTGGTCACGGTCAGGCACAATGCAGTGGGGTTGGATGGACCTTTCTTTTGCCCCAGTATGGCCAGTTGTGCATTCTTACAGGTATCCCACAGAAAGAAGCCCCAGTGACAATGCCACCAGAACTACTCCTAGAATACTACTTCGAATGAAATTAAAAGACACACATTAAAGTGTGAGTTTTCTGTGATAGTTGACTTCGGCTTGTTTAGGTTGGCTTTTTTTTTTACAACTTCTACCTTCTTATGAAGAACTGGGGTAAAGAACTAAACAAAAGAGCAATTACACATTTATCACATATTTCAATACTCTGATTAACAAATTTGTCAAACAGATAGAGGAGAGAACATGGGGAATATGCTTGCCCACAAAGCAAAAATGGTAGACATACTACTTTCCAGAATTATCAGTGCCAACTGCGCTCATTTTCACTACTTATAGCAGAAAAGAAAAATAGCAATGAAAAAAAATCCACAAAACTAAATAAACCATTTGAGAATTTGGTGTGAAACACTTCTGAAAGGCGATTCCCCCTTCCTCAAACAGACATAATTCTGAGTGATGCTTTTGGCCCCTGGATTTGTACTGAAATTCAGTGACAACTGGGATTTAGGGGAAGCATTCAAGATATTAAAGCGATACTGGCATCCTTTCAAGAGTAGTATGCTGGATCATAATTTTCTTTCCCAAATTAGAGGTTAAATCTGTCAGCAGAAACTCAGAGCTGCGATATGCAGGCTCTCAAAACAGTAGTGTCTTGCCTAAGACCCGATTGGCAGCATCTTTCCTGTTGAGAGGCTACAGCTCATGGGACCTTTCAATTTCAAAATCGAGCAGAAGCCAGGAGCTGGGAGCTACCAATTCACTTATGGTATGAGAGAGGGTCCCACCTCCCCACTAATACCTTGCTGTAGGGCATTCAGTGTATGCCTGTGGCCTGCATTTGGCACCACTGTCACAAGCTGCAGACCCACACGACAAGGAAATAAGTTAAAAACCAGTTTCCCTCTGCTCACAAGTCAATCTGCCCTTACCA
This sequence comes from Actenoides lindsayi, assembly GCA_025331215.1. NCBI lineage: Eukaryota > Metazoa > Chordata > Aves > Coraciiformes > Alcedinidae > Actenoides > Actenoides lindsayi. The sequence continues at coordinate 3,195 of WTSP01001469.1, read as the reverse complement.
AAATGACTGTTTAATTTATGTCAACTGTTGGGATTCACAAACTAAAATACTCACATACCCTAAGTACCTTGAAGATTCAAGCCATGGCACGGGTTAACATTAGTATTTAAAACTTTCAAAAGTATTGCAAACAATTACCACACCCTCAAGTCACAGATAAAATATTTTGTGGAGCTTAAATACATACATTTCTGGCACAAAGCATTTCTCAATGCTGGCAAAATTTCCCTGCAATTTCTGGCAATAGAACACTTCAAGTTTAGAAGTTGGCTGTAGAGTAAAATTGTTTTATTTATTAAAAATCATTCTTGATCTTACCTTTTAGCAGAGGCAGGGGAGTTAACTCTATAGGCTTGCCCTGAGACCTAAACTGGGAGGAGCTTTGTGACCTCTTCTGTCTGGCTTTTCTGACGGACTTCCGAGAAAATCCGTCTACTTTATCCACTGATGGAGGAGTAGTTGGTGCTGAGGACATATCCCTACTGAAGGAAAAAAATGGTTAGAAACATATTCCAAATGGATGAAATAGGTAAAGATTAACCTAAATTTTCCAGAAATTTTCTTTATGCACCACTCTCCTGCTGACAGCTCACCCAGGCAGACTGTTAAGAGAGCTAATCTGCCAGCATACATACAGATTGTATGGAATAACCTTAATGCAACAATGTAATAACTCTTCTTGATCACTTTTTTATCAGTGTCTCCCATTTGCCAAAAATCCTGCGACAGGAAAAATTCAGACCTAATGCTGACATCATTACATCAACAGAACTTCATACACCTGTAGACTTGACATACAATTGTAGCCTCAAACTACATATCCTTTGGGACAAAGTAATTTCAAGTCATTCTGCAAGGGACCATGCATGCTTCAGAATGGGTACACAAAAAGGTCCAAATCTTTTTTTCCCCATCCCATCTCAGTGTCAGTGCCTGAGCCTGCCCTCAGGGACAGCCCTGGATTTTTATATTTTATAGAGCTCCA
>WTSP01001468.1:21356-58464 GCA_025331215.1 Actenoides lindsayi | reverse complement strand
GGCTCTCTCATGCCCTGGTCCTTCTCTGCCTTTCACGCCCCTCTCCCGTTTCTCTTCAGCAGCGACAGGACAAGGCCGCGCTGGTAAGCGAGATTAGGCGGCGTTTCGAGGCGGAGTACCTGCCAGGTGAGCGTCTCGGCCCTGGAGCTCGGGTGGGTTGGCAGCCGTGGGGCTGGCTCCCTGGCTGGAGTCGCTGGTTGCTTGCCCCGTGTCGCTTTTCCTCCGTGGGTCTCCCATATCTCTGCTTTCCCAGCTGATTGGGTGCTTCTGCCTTTTTCTTCAGGTAGGGGTGCTGCACAAAGCAGGAGGTTTTCTGTGTTGGCAGTGGGTTGCTTCTGGGTTGCTGTCTTGGGCAACAAGGCTTGTTGGGGCAAAGGGTAGGGTCGGGTCCTTTTTGGCTTGCAGTTCTATTTGGTTGTGGTGTGGGCTCTGGGACACTGCTGTGTTTGGTGCTTTTTGGACATGAAACATGGCGGGGGAGGGGAAAGAAAATAATTCTGACCTCAACCAGCTTGTCGAGGAGAGAGTTGTTTTTCTAGAGTAACTTGCATTTCAAATTCGTGGTGGACTTAATTAAAATCATGCTGCATGTCAAACTCGATTATTAAGTTTGGAGGCTTTTAAACTTGTAAATGAATGCTTGGTGGTGCTGGGGATGCTTAGGGGAAAGGAAATACCAGGATAAGCCTAAAGGGGTTTCATTTCAAGGTTGACTTGTATTCCTCATGATAGCATACTCTACTACTATATGTTCTCCTAACAACTGCATTGAGCAGCCCACTTTATTATGACTGTCTAAAACCATTGTATTAAAGACATACTTCTACCCAATTTTTAATGCAAATACAGTGAGAGCCCAGTAGTTTAGGAGCTGTGTGTATCTCCTTTAATATAATCCTTATCCTGCAAACACTCGCCGTGCTTTGATGTTCCTGATCAGAATTGTTAAGGTTACCTAGTCATCACTTTGACATAAGAGTTGCATGCTGCTTTGACTTCCTTGTGGTTGGCTATAGCGCTTCTCTTGCAAATTTTGAGGGTCTTGAGGGTGGTACAGCTATGCCTCATACGGTTGCTCTGCTGACTTTCATAAAGGTGACTAGTTTGGCCTTGGCTAGAAATGACCTGTATTTTTGATGTGATGATGAAATTATAAGACTAGTGTTTTAGAGAGAGCTTACTTTGATGTGATGTTTCTGTGTGAGTAAAGACGTCTTTGGCAGTCTTAAAGTTTAGGCTCAGGAGAGTGGAAGATCATCTTAAACTATAAATTCTGGTGGCTGTTAATGTTTTCAGTTAGTGTGTATACTTTCTTATAACAAGTGATTCATCTTGCTTTGTAGTCTATTGTCTCAGAGTCATGCTCATAAAAAATATCTTTGGAAAGCCTAAAAGTGTTTTGGGACTGTTGCTACTGAAAAGGAGTATTAGCTTTTCAATTGAACTATCCCTTACAGTCTTGGAATTCAACAACATAGTTTCTCTATTGTAATGAAGCCTCTGTTGGGCTGGTTGTTAGTCATTAGAATAATTGAATACTGTTACAAGGTAAGCTGTAATCCTATTTGCAGTATTTCGAACGCATTTTCTCAGTAAGCCTTTTTTTTTGGTTGTAGTTTAGTGCTCTTAGGCCTTTGAAGAAAATAGGATTAGGATTTTTTTTGAGTTTACGTTAAGAATGTTCCTCCCTAGAATTTAGGAATGCCACAAACAAATTAATGTTGCCATGCTCACTTCAATTGTGAAAACCACAAGGTTTTAGTTTTATTGTGGTCCTTCAGCCTTTACTGTTAATGTTATAAAATGTATTTTATGCTTCCCCTTAATTGAAAGGGGATGTGGAGGTGTATGGATGCAGATACCCCCAAACATGTACCTTTACAACAGAGAAAGACAAGTGGTTGCTGTATATTCAGTAATTTTAGTCTGCTTTCAAAACTAAGGGTGCTGTCAAGGGATGCTGAATTTATACAGGAAGTATTGGTTTAGTGTAATCATAGAATTATGTGCCTCTCCAGAACAAACCTAATTCCATTTACAGGTGAGCTGCGGGTGTTAAAAGTTGAGTAAAATTTTCAAGCAGCTTTGTTTCTCAAGAGGTATAGCTGCTGCTGTTTTATTTACCTTCTGAGGAAACTGGTGTGTTCCTAATTGTTCTAGAAAACTGGTGTTTGTGTTATGAAGTGATTATTTATTTTTTTCCATATGGAACACATTACAGCTTTCCCTTCCCTGTGCAGGAAAAATTGCTAATGGTCACAAATGTTGTGATGGTCTTGCAGTAATGTTTATTTTTGTTGCAAAACTAAGCCTTAGGATGCCTCTGAAATCCTGAGTCTTGGTTGAAACTATTTATTGGCAGAAGAAGATTAAAGTAGAATATACAAAAATACAAAAGCTGGTTCAGAATGTTCTGGTATGAAACTGCCACACCTGCATGTGGTAAACTAGTTTAATACATGTTGGAATATTTCACATAAGTTAAAACCAAATAATATGCTGCTGTCTTGACAGTTTTCAAGGTAGTGTGGGAAAAGTTTTGTTGAGCAGTCGAAAGAACCAAAATCTATCTTTTTCTTTCTGAATTATTCAGTTGTTTCACTTATGCGACTAAAATTGTTTTATAGACACAGTTTGGAAAATACAGTGTCAGAGAACCTTACTGACTCATTTCCCCAAAGTTTGCATGAGAACTTTCTTGCTGAAGTTGTTCAGCAAAAATGGCCACTGAGGGGTTCTAGAGGAAAGCTTGTCTGCTGTGGGAAGCAGGGTTTAATGTTAACTTGATCTTATTCCTCTTCTCATTTTTGTAGCTGTAGCTGAAATACAACGTTGCAGGGAATGCATATCCCTAGCAATGTAAACCCTTGCGTTTAAAAGGCATATTTATGATACTGAAAAGTTCCTGTTAGTCCAACAGACTAGCAAATGCTCTCTGATGTGGTGGGCAGATAGCACTTTCTTTGTGGTTTTGGGGCCTACTTTCTGTTTTGTCTGTTTGGATTCTTTGTGAGAGTTGGTGATGCAAATGATTTGGGCGATGATGGGAACAATAAAAACAAAAGATTATTTTTCTAGTACTGACTGGTACTAACAATGTTTTCTAGCAAACAGTCTTGTCTTTCTTCTGTGTATTTTCATTCCTTAGAGGATTTCTAAAATAAGCTTTTTTTTTTTCAGCTATTACTTTCCATTTTAATGTTACAGTGGAAATTATAATCAAATCTTGGTAGGTTTTTTCCATTCAACAAGTCTCTTCCATGCTTCCTTTTACATATTTACTATTTCTTATTGCCTGTATTCCCTGCTCCTCCCCCATCCTCTTCCTTTCTCCTTTAGGCAAAGCTTAATTTTCAGAAAAAGATTTTGCAAGAGAGGTTTCCCACTCCCATTTAAAATAGTAAATTTCATCATGACTTTAAGTTGGTAGCAAATTATGTTTTGTTGCTCATACTGTATAAAATTGTATTTGCACGTGAACATATGGGGCATCCTCAGAAAACCTCCTCAAAACAGATATAACTATTGTAGAAAACTCTTAAGGTTATGTTTTGAATTCCTGCTTTTGTCTGTTTATGAATTAAAAAAAAAATCTATTTTCCCTGATTCTTGGCTTTTAGGCTGATAAATGGTGGAAGGATAAGATGGGAAACATGTAGGATAAACACCACACTTGTATAGGAAGCTGTGTGATATTGATGCTTGAGCTTTCTATTGAAAGTAGTCTTTCTAGTGTTCAGCTTTCTTAAAATATTAAATTCATCACATTTGTGGAGGCAGATACTTTATTTATTGTCACTTGATTTTGTTGAAACTACCTTATTGGGTGGAAATAGTTTTATTCTCTTCATACCTGTCCCCATATGGTAGCTGACCTTCTTAAACTGTTTTCAGTCTGCTGATTTCCTCATCTACCATTTGAAGGCACATACCTGAATGGTTATAGTACTTAGCTTAACATGTTAGGCATCAACAACCAATTAAAATGGGCTTCCTCTTGCTAGCCAAGGTCAGAGGAATAATTATGACCATTTTAGACCTGAGACTTCTTTGAAATAAATTAAGGCAGTAGTTCAATTGAGAGACTTTGTGTAATGGAACACTTGACATTCTTTACTAAGTTGCTTTTTTCCAGGGTTGTTGTTTTTTTGTACACTCAAGTGTGGGATTTTCTTTTCCTCTATTCAAAGGTATGTATTTGCTATTCCTCCTCAGCTCTGTGTATGACTTGTTCTGTAACATTTCTTTTCTGGGTTAGAGTTCTTCATGAAGGGAGAAGTCATTCCTACAAGTTGTGAATTCTGAAGTTCTCTGGATTATTTTTGTGTGCACAAGGGGCAATAATTTGAAAGTAGAGCAGGGTAGATTTAGATCGGACATTAGGAAGAAGTTATTTACTATGAGGGTGGTGAGACACTGGAATGGGATGCCCACAGAGGTTGTGGACACCTTAGCCCTGGAGGAGTTTTAAGACCAGGCTTGATGAGGCTCTGAGCAACCTGGTCTTGTGGAAGGTGTCTCTGCCCATGGCAGGGCCGATGGAACCAGATGATCTTTAAGGTCTCTTCCAACTCAAGCCATTCTATAATTCTAGCTGTGCTGCCTGTTTTTCATGCCTGTAGTCTTTCTTCTGTATTCTTGGTAATATTCTCATATTTCTATTTTTCCTGAAGCATGAGTACAAGAAAACACAGCAGTGAATCACTGGTCTCTTGGTAATGTATTAAAAAAAAGTGAAGAGAAAGGGATGTTATCATTTGTGCATCAAAGAATTTCATTAATTCTTCCAAAGTGTTGCAGTGAAATTTGTTTTCATTTAGTTTTCCATAATTTTGGAGTTATTTTCAGAGCTGTTGTCTTGTATTATACAGGAGCATTTGTGTTGGAAGCTGGTAATTAACTCATGGAATTTCACCAAAAGTTTCTCAGCTCGAAGAAAAATATTAACAGGGCAGAATGTGGTCATAGAAAGAACAGCATCTCTCACTTAAGCAAGAAAAAAATGAAATACGAGTAATAGAAAGAGCTGCTGTTCAAACAGACCTTTTTTTATCTTCTCCAATTTTCTCCCTTGACCCGGAGGGTTCAATGAGGACATAAAAGTTACTTTAAAGTAGCTATTTTAAAAATACAGTTAAATGAAATTATAAACTTTGAAGTCTTTGACCAGGTCTCAGAAAGAACTTTAATCTTACCGCTCACTCAGATTTCCCGAAGGGCTTTTAGCTGAGGGAATGAATATAGCTAATTTTGTCCTTCTTGCTGTTGGCACTACTACTCCCTTATATAAATTAGAATTTGGTTTTAATGCCCTGGTAAATACCAGATTTGCTAAGCAGGTTATACTTTTTTCGCTTTTCTAGACCTGAGTCTTGCTTAGTTTCTATGCATCTTATCAGTTCAACAGAAGTGTCTTGCAGCATGACAGTTCTGCCTCTTCCACTGGATTTGAAACTATTGTGGGATACATATGTGGCTTTCACTACCTCTTTCTTAACAAAAGTAGCTGTGAATGCTGTTGCTTATGTTACTTTTGGGGCAAGGAGGGTCTTCCAAATACCTTACTGTTTGTGTTAGGATTATTTCACTGCATAGTTTGAAAACAAGTTTCCAGATGTCTGTAGAAATGTGCATATTTGAAGAGGGTTTCCTCCTCTGAACTAACATATTTTCATTTTTAAAAAGGATTCCAGCAGTTTCATATCCCTCTGCTTCATGTGTGTGAGATAAACCACCTTTCTTTTGAGTTCACAGTATCATTCTAAATTTTCTTTTTTTTTTTTTTTTTTGTAATAAGAAATAGATAAGTCAGGTAAGGTCAAAACAGTATTTAGTACTCCTGTCAGTTTTGTGAAGCTTAACTAATTGAAATACTGGCAACCTTGCAAGTGCCTGTGGTGACAGAATTTGACTAGTTGTTCCTAGTTCAGTATTTATTATACTATATACATACACTTAAATTACATGTGTCGGTCATTTTGTTGAGAATTTAGTTGCTGAAGAGAGGAAAAATATTTTGTTTTCAACTGTCCCTGAATCCTGCTTGCTTTTCATTGATGTTGAAAGTTTTGATAAAACGTTTCTCCATTCCTCTTTCATTTTCATAAATACTCACAAAGTTAAATGTCTTATTTTTGGTGTTATGGTGTGTCATTTTTTGTTGGATTTTTTATATTATCTAAGTTCATAGTTTGGGAAGATCTGTTAGTGGCCCAGAAACATGTGTCTTGTGGCATTAATGATATGTGAATGTTTTCATATTGCTGTTTGATACAAGATTCTGACTTCTGACAGTTCTGCTTTCAAATAGATACAGAGAGCAAAGAGCCTCAGAAAGCAGTGTAAAATGCTATCCTCTTAGTTTTTATCTGGTAGCATGTTGTTTTTAATTACACAGTACCCAAATCCTTTATGGAAATAGGATATACATGGGACTGATCTCAGGAAAAAATACTTGGTTGATTAACTGCAGTCACTCTTAGCTGGAAGCTAGGGAGTGTTATATTATTAAACCAAGTTGAAGTAAGGTAGTACTGTTGATTTTGAAGTACATCTTTGCTCTTGCAAAGCCCTAGTTTACTGTGGCTATAAGTAGCTGTATATGGCTTGAATAGCAAATATACCATATTGAATCCATAGCATAGAATGGCAAAGAGAAACCAGTCTTTCTCTTTCTTTGACTGTGGATGTGCCAGCTTAGTTGCTGTACAGGGCAGAATCTCTGAAGGGGATTTGGGTTGGAATGCACTTCATGTGAAGAGAGTCTGGAATCTTTCTATCCTTTTGAGTTTTCAAAACTTGGCTGTAAAAGGTATGTAGTGACCTGTTTGAACTTGGAAGTTAACCTTGCTGTGAGCAGGAGTTAAGACTGAGATGACCTATAGAAATCCTCTCCAATGTTTTTCTTAAGATTCTAACTTGAAGCTAGGTATTGTTAGTGTTTCTCAGACAAAACTGTCCAAATCATAAATCACTGGGACAATAATCACATTTTAAATGAGTGGTTGAAACTTTAGAAAATTTAATAGTCACGGTCTTTGCAATTTGATCCATCTATGGTTGACCTAAAGCCACAGAGAAGTTAAACAGCACTTCAGTCTTGTGCCAAGTGTTTTCTTTACTGGATTTAGAATATAGGTAATGAGCTGTCTGGTGCAAGTATGGAAATGATGAGAAAAGGAACTGAAAGAATGAGAGAATTTTTAGTGGCTTGGAAGCTTTTGGGCAGAAAGAAGCAAGTAAAGGATTAAGATGAAGGAAAGTGGGGTTTGACCCTAGGCTTGGTAAAGGAACAAGGTAAGGTAGTGGGATGGGATCAAGGGAAGGGGAAATTTGAAACCTTAAAGAATAAGAGACATTGAGTGTGTGAGAAGCAATTGGATGTGAAAAGATGCATCGGGGGAGTGAAACCATAAGAACTCGTGGTGGATGGGTGCATTTAAAATGGGTGTATTCATACAGTTATAGTGACTAATTTGACAGGAATCAATGCATACATTGAAAGACAAGTAAAATAGGTTATATCTTTGCATATAGGTAAGTAAAACTAAAAATATTAGCAGAATTTAATTGCACCTCTTTCTTAACATCTTCCTCAGAGTTAAGATGCCTTGATTGAAATATGCATCTCTAAACCATCTAGTCACAGTACTAAATGCTTATTTTAACTACTTTCATGGACATCATAATTATTTTGACTTTACTGCTGCTGAGAGGGGAATAGTCTTTCCAGTGTGTTCAAAAGAGCATCTGTTTTATTAACAACCAGTCTTAACTTTTTATGCTAATCACAAATTTAAGTGATTAGTTTAAAAGCTTTTGGTTATTTTAGTAGTTAGCAAAGAGATGGGTAGTAGTGCCTGTTGCTTTCAGAAAGCTGTTTCTATCATGGGCTCTTGATTTACATTGCAATTATGCAGATTTCTCAGACAGAGGATTACTGATCTAAAAACTGAGCCTTTAAGTGTATCTGTGTGTCCACTTAGTTGTATTTTACAAACTTCCCTGTCAAAATTATTTTCAAAAAGGAGCAGCAGCAACACCTGTTTAATTTGAAGTAATTCTTAAAGTATATTAGCCTGATACCCTGTTTTCTTAGGTGTTTTTCTTTGAATAAGAATCACAGAAAACACTGTTTTAATGAGTAATCTTGTGTTCCAAAATATCACAGTGGACAGACGTTTCTAATCAGTTTCTCATGCTATACTTTGATTAGGTTCGAGACCGCAAAACAAATCCTGTCTTGCTAGTAGATGCTTATATTGAAACCTGATAAATCTCCTTTGAATGTTTTCATAGCAAATGCTATATTCTCACAATAATTAATTTATTTGGTAGATAAATCAGATAAATACGATTCTAGAGATGTGGAAAGACTTCAGCAAGATGATAAATGGGTTGAAAACTACCTGATTTGGCGTCACGATGTTGTGGATGATACGTTAAAGATGATTGATGAAAGCTTTCAGTGGAGGAAAGAATATACAGTAAATGGTAAGCTATGTTATATAATGATTTTGAGGGTGTATGTTGCTTTCCTATTGAACTATAACTGACTTGTATATGTAGTTTCGTTAAGCACCTCTTTTAAAGTGTTTAGTTTTTTTTAAAGTACCACAGAGCTGAGCAAGAACTTTTCTACTCAGTTTTTTTAATGTTCACTAGTGTTTCACTATTTTGCTGTGGTTCCATATGTATATTGAAAGGCTGTTTAAGAGGAAGGCAGCCATCTCTTGTTTTGTCTGTTTGCTAGAATGGAGTCTTTAAAAAAAGACCAAAAACACAATAAAACAAATTAAAAAAACCACCACCACCCACCAAAAAGTGTCTCTGTTCATCATAGCAATACTGGTCTGACACTGAGTGGAATAGATCTGGGTTTTGTGCTGTGAGAATGTTTTGAAGGTGAGGTCTATTTACAGGATTTCGCAATCTGAATTCCAGAATAGAGCAAGAAGGGCTGCAGATCAGAGCAAAACTAAACTTTTGCAGCATTATTATTTTTTTTACACCAATGTTTGAATTCTTATTTCTTTCTAAATTGGTCTGATTTTATAGCATGGGAGGAAGAAAAGAGTAAAGATTTCAAATGAGCTCAATATTTACAGTAGTTTAATAAAGTGATTGGGAGGTTGTCTGCGTAGACACTTTTTGTTATTTGTTGCTAGACTTCTGTATTTTAGTGACTTCTGTTAAGTTACAATGTGATGATTAATATGATTACTGAAATAATCTTTCATTTGGCTTTGCAGACTTGACAGAATCTGTCCTTCCAAAATGGTTGTTTGAAAGTGGTTCTCTCTTTCTGCATGGATATGATAAAGAGGGCTATAAATTATGTAAGTTACACAGACTATAATAGTTTCTTGAACATTATTTTTTGATTTCAGAAGTTTAGCATTTGTTCTGAAAAATACACATTTTAAAAATGGAAGTAGCTACATATTGACAGCTGGTTTTTTGTTTTGCCTTTTTTTTTAAATGATGAATTTGGTAACAGTATCTTTGGATCACAGAAGTGGAATGAGGAGACTTTATCAACAGTTTTCAAAAATCAAATCTTTTTATTCAAATTATAATGCAGTTCAACTTTTCTGTTGAAGTGCACTGTTTCTTTGTGTAGGGAGTATAAGACTGGTATAAATGTTCATTATTACATTGCATTGTCACTGCATTTCTAGCAGCCCACATTCTTGCATACTTGCAGAGGGGTTTGCAACTATTTTTTTTCCTTTTTTTTTTTCTGATGTCATTGGAATGTTCAGTAAGTGTGGACAGCTGAAAGTTCATTCTCCAGCAGTTCTCAAGTTGTGGAATTAACTTCTAGTAATTGAAGAATAAAATTTGTAGGGAAACAGTAAATACTATCTGAAATACTCCTGAGTGGTTTTAATAATGTATATTAGATGGTCAATAGTATTTTCTATAAATTAATGTTCTAACATCTGGCATATTTACTTTAAGCTTAAATCCTATGAGGCAAAAGAGGCTTTTAAACAAATCACTCATGAGGCTTTCCAAGGAGTGATCTTGAACCTTGACAAAAAAAACCCCAAAAATTTAAATCTGAAATTCTGCTTTTCCTTGCTATACAAGGTTTTTTGTTTGTTGTTGTTTTAAACCTATTAGAATAATACAGCTTTTATACTATGGCTGTGTTTTGTGAAACTGTCCCTCTTATTATTCTAAGATATCAGTGCTGTATGAAAAAACTGCTGCTTTGCTATGCTTCATCATTTTCTTTTAGCCTTCAAGGTATGTATTCAAGAATACATAGTAGTGATACCTTCTTACAGCATTTAGAGAGCTGAGGATGATTATACAGAGTGCTTCAATTTGGTGAGATTAGAGGTGGGGTGGGAAGTAGAAAAAACATTACTTTCTTGCATCTGTGCTTGGACTGAGGAAATATGCAGTTGTTTTATGACAAGAATGTGCATGTTAGGTAAATAATAATTTCTGATTTTGTCACCAAAATATAAATGTCTCAATTTTCCCTACCCAAAATGTTTCTTCTGCCAATTTTAATTGGGTCGGAATATCTGATGGTATACAAATTCAGTTTGTATTGTTTAAGAGTTCCTGGTTGGTCAGCATTTGAGAATTGGATTTCTTGGTCCACATGTTCCATTCTCATTCTGCTGTGTTAAAATAGACATTTTAAAGTATAAAGAAGTTCTTAATTATTGGTTACTTTCACAAGAGTCCTATATTTGAAGAGGGGTATCTTTCTGAAATTCTGAACTTAGAGCATCTGTGTGTTGAAACAAGCTTATTTATTTACACAAGCCATAAAATATTTCTTTTTTTTTTGTTGTTGGCAATTGGAATTAAAAGCCATGGAGTAGAAATCTGGTTTTAGTAAGACTTTCCAAGTTTCAGAGTGAAAAATGTTAGAGTATATCAACAATTATTTTCATGGCTTGTCTAATTTTGGTATTGTAGATGTACCAAAAATGAAACTTGCTCTTCACATTGCTGCCCTGAATGTTTCTTTTATCACTTCATTGTATAATTAGTAATTTAATTTCAGACTTTTTTATAAAGTCTGTTAATTTGAAATATGCTACTTTTCATGGGAAAACTTGTCTCTGCATGACTCATTTCTTACTCCAGAAGGGTATGCATATAGCTTTAATTTATATAACATTGCTTATCTTCTGAATCTCTTTATTTTTCTTAGAAAGCTGTGCTGCTTTTTATATTATTCATAAAGTGTGTATAAATAGTTTTTCAAAAACTTGTCAACTGTGTTTTGAAGCGTAGCAGAAAAAGACACAAATTTCACAGCCACAACAATACTCAGAATATATCAAACCCAAGGACTGCTGATATTACTTGAAATTATGAAATTATAATCTAGACATGTATTTGAAGATTACTTGAAGTATTTTTCCCCTCTGCTATATTTTCTTTGCTGTTACTCTTTTTATACTGAACTTTTTAAAAACTGAAAATACAAAATGAGAGGGAGGAGAAGAGGGTGTGTGGGAAGGCATGACGTTTTTTCTGGCTGTTCAGTGGCCACAAAATCAGTAGAAATAGAGAATACAATCTCAGAGGTGTTAAATTTCAGTGCATCTTGTATAGTTATTTGCGTACTGTTTTGTGATAATTTAGATCTGTTGTTCCAATTGTGTTTTTCTTTCCTTTCACAAGTTTGGTTCAGAGTGAAACATCACATACGAGATGCTAAACAGCAACTTGAAAAAAAGAAACTTGTAGCTTTTTGGTTAGAACATTATGCCAAGAGAGATCATGGAAAGCCCTTAACAGTGGTATTTGACATGGCTGAAACTGGAATCAGTCACATAGTAAGTATGTTTGTGTTTTTCTGATTATTCTGTGAATTACTTAACCTGTGTCTCCAGAAAAGTGGGAATCTCTGTGCAGTCCTTGACACCTGAATAATTGCTCACATCAGTGATAGGTAGAGCTTCTTCCCGTGACATGAGCAATTTAAAAAAAAGTTTTATTTGTTTGGGTTTTTACCTATTAAGCTGTAAATTTTGTGCAGCACACTGAAAAGTTGCTTTTAGTTTGATGACTTAGCCAAAGTAGTTGCTCACCAGCTTGGTTTGTCAGTTATGGATGACAGTAGTAGAACTTTGGTTTTAAGCACCCAAAAGGAAATAGACTGAGCCGTCTTCTGTTGTGGGTACAATTGCTGCCACTTTTTTGACAACTCCATTTTCATTGTCATCTTTTTTCGGATCGATCAGTCATCCAAGAGAGAAGGATGAAAAAGTGGGGTAATGGTAAAGTGCTAAAACGCTTAGGTGCCGTGGCCAAGGTAATTGGTCTGTGCTGACATGTCAGCGTGTTCAGGTGACAGTTCTGGTCCTGCCTTACCATCTTCTGTGTTATGTATGATGTCCCTACATAAATTGTGTTCATTTCTTAAGTCCCTTCATGCATCTCTCTCCACGTATTGAATTCTGTTGTCAAGTTAGGTGGTTGCAAAAGAGTAGTTCTTCACATAAGCATTACTTTTAGTATTCATCTTAACCAAGTATAGCCCAAGTCTGTCTCTTCTCTTGCTAACAAAACATGTTATTACAATAATGAGACTAATAAGGTGAAGAAATCTGCATGTTTGTTGCTGTGTACTGCTACACTAAAAATGAGTCTGTCTGAATTTAAACAGATGGACTCCTGAATTGTAGGCCCCTCTATCAGGCGTAAGTTTATATTTCTGTAGGAATAATATTGCCACCCTGTTTTTTCAGCTTTTTGTCAGACTTACTGAAGACTGCTTCCTCCAAGCTTGACCTTACATAAACAAGAGATTCCAACTTTAAAGTAGGGGGGACATTTCTCTTGGCAAAAGCTTTTGTGCATTTCTAGGTGTTCTTTAGGGCCACAAAATGAAGGACGAGCAGTGTATCTCAGTCACTTCTGTAAAAGTAATGATTATTCAAGGGGCTGCAATTAGATTAGAAAATTCTAATGATTAAGAGTAGGATTTCACTTCTGCCTTGAACATAATTGTAGAACTGAATCATTAAATAAGCCAAGAGAAATTATACTAGTTATGGAAATTATTCCAGAAAACTATTTCTCATGTGTAAGATTTACAAAATAAAGTTTTAGATTTAAGTACTTGAAACTTTGTCTAGGCATTTGGAAATGAGAGTTAAAAAAAAAATAACCAGGACTTCCATACTAGTTAGTCATATGTCAAGTCAGTAGTCTCCTTCGGCAATTACCTAAAGATTTATTGTTGCTACCTGAGATTGGGCAATTCCCTGCCTGAAGTAAGCTTCTAAGAATGCTAAATTCCAATGAACATCTAAACTTAAGCAAACTGTTCATTAAACTTACATGAAGCTTAAATACATTTAGGATCTGGTTTTGAATTGATAGTCTTAACTGTTAAGTCCCATGCCTATATGGGAAAATGGAAGACCTAAAGAATGTGATTTGTGGGGTTTTAGACTTTAAAAAGCTTTATTGATTGTCTCTTTGGCTGTGATATTTCATTAACTGATCCTGAAAACATTGCTGTGTAATGTTAAAATTTCCCCCCCAAACTCCTCCCCATGGAGTGTTCTTTCTTTAGAAAACTAGTAGTTGGAGTATCTCTTCATTTTCACTAATGCCTCGTGAAGCACACAAGTATCTAGTTTTCCATGAGCTCTGGAATTTCATAGGGCTTGAGGACAATCCATTTTTGCTCTTACTTCACTGATTCTTGCACGCTCTCTGAACCTGTTGTAACTTGGCATCCACACACTTGCATTTCTTTGAAGGATTCTGAACTATAGTTTGTAGTGTAGTAACATGAACAGTGTAGCATATAGAGTTGGAATTTCTGCTAGTCTGAGCTAGAGATTTGGTGCACTGTGATATATTTCCATGGTGATGCAGGAGTACTGTTAACTTTTTGCTTCCTGAAATAGTTTACTTAATAAATATCCCTGTGAACAGTTTTTCTGATGTGGTGGATTTCAACCTACATAACATACAAATAAATACATTTAGCTTACTTATTTAAGCATTTACTTCAGTAAACTCAATAGGTATTTTTTTGCTGATGTCCCTGGATATTCCCATGTCATAGGTGTCAGCACTTCTGTGAGAACCAAAATGACAAACTGTTTCTTGTAGAGTTACTTGTACATCTTTTGCAGTTGAGAACAGAACTGTCAAATATGTGCTATGGGTTTTCTTTTTTGCAGTTCTTTCACTTCTCTTGCTTTGAGGTGGAATTTTTTTTGATCCCATTACTTTCTTTTCCCTTCTTAATACTCATCACTACACTGACTGGTTGCATCATTTTACCTGAATTTGTATCAAAAAAACCTTCTAAAAAATGTAGACATTTTGCTGCTAAGATTGTTCCGTACTTGGATTTAGGTATGTCTTACTAAAATCTAATGTTTCAAAAGCTGCTTTTGTTATAGAGCAGAAGTTCTGGCTAATATTTAGATCACTAGATTGACTTAAATTGCAACTAATGCACTTAGAACTTTGTTTTATATTGTCATCTTTACTTTAAGTGTTTAAATTTACCGGATCTGGGGTTGGTTGTTTTCGTTGGGTTTTTGTTTGTTTGATGTGGGGTCGGGTTTTTTTGCTTTGTTTTTGTGTTATTTGTTGTTTTTGTGATCCATTCTAGGTATGAGTGTCAGCTTGTGTATGTCTTTATCTGCAGTTGCTGTTATTACAGTCTGAATGATAGACCACTACTAGCAGCAAAACTTGATCTAGTTAATGGGCTAGAATGAATCTCTAGTTTACCTATGGGTTGAGGTCCTCTTCTGAAATTTAGAAATGAAGATGTGTGTTTTACATTCACTCAAATCTACATAAATTTATGTTATAATATCTCTTCCTTTAGATTTGGTTTCCTGCCTCTTCATTGCACAGGCAGCATTAAGATTTTCTTTGTAGAAGCTTGTTTAGAAGATTAGATCAATATCCTGTCTTGCATTTTGCTGATCCTCAAATTAGACAACCTAAAATCAGGATACTTTTTTCTTTTTTGAGGGATGGAGAGAGGCCACATTTAAGCCTCTTCCAGGCATAATGTTTAATATTGCAGCTATGCAGGACAGGGCTGCTAGCTTTCAAGAAGATATTTTGACAGGTAAATATGGGTACATTTTTAAGGCAGGATTGGGGCTCTTACATGTGCCTTGAGCTGTACATCCATACTCCCGAAGATAATACTGGAGCCATGGTTGTATATAACAATAATAAAGGCTTGTAATTATTTGTTTGATGTGAAAAATGAATTTGATTTCTGCTTTGTGGAATATATCCTGAAGCAACTTCTTTCCTGTATCTTTGAGACTCCCGGAGATGCAATTGCAGCAAGTGTCCATACATGTCACATTGTACAGTCGTTCTTTGTAGCTGGTACATTTGTCACAGAACAGGAATGTTTTTCTAATGGCTGTTTATAGCCATGTAGAATAATTTTATAAATCTTATCCTGAAAATTTGGATTTCAGGGTTCTTTTCCAGAGCATGCTTCATTTATTTGTTCCATGTCTATGGACATCTACTATGCCAGCTTTTATCACTGGTATGCAGCCAGATAGTTCTGACAGCTCATGCCTTGTTGCACCAGTTCAGGTAACTAGAATAGATGCAGCTATTGAACAGTCTGCTGAAATCTATACTTTTAATTCCAGACATAAATCAAAATAATAGATCCATCCTTCTAAAATCTGATAGTGCTGCTTTTGGGTAGGCAGTGGAATAAAGAGCAGCATCCTTGTTAATGCGCACAAGATTCTAATCATTGCTTGGCCATCTGTCACTGTGTTTATATTGTTAAATGAAAGATGTACTGCATTTGGTACAAGCAACAACTAGTTGAGATAAATCGTTCTGTTAAAGGCTACCTTCTGCCTCTAAAGATACCAGACTTTCAGTTAGCTTCTAGTTACTGAAGCTGCAAATAAAGATTTCAGGTTGTGGGTAATCCTTTTATACAGGGTGTTAGTTGTTTTTCTCTCTGCCCACAAATGTTATAATTGCATGTTTACATCGCTCTAGGAGCCCTTTCCCCATAGCATTTTTACTGTTATGATAATGCTCATGGAGGATCCAAAGCCTGTATTTTGTACTGTTTCTGAAAGCAGTAGTCACTTCTGTTAGTACTGGGGACAGTATGAGTACTCATGGCAGGCTTCCTACCTAACCAAACTACCTTATTGTGGCAAGGTATCTCTTATTTTATTATCTATACCTGTTTCATAAAACGCCTCTTTGCCCTTTACTGTGTAGTGAGTTCTATTATACCTGAATTTTGCAGTGGTGACTTGGCTGTACTATTTCGATGTAGCTGCTCATTGGATTGAAGCATCTTGAAAATGGGTGATACACAAACAACTCATGAGTGCTGCTTCTGCCCACAATTTCTCTGCATACCACAAAATAATTCTAAACCTAAAAATTCTCTTAAAAGGAAAAGCTTTATTTTTTCCTCTAGAAGATCCTGAGTGCAGTAGTATTTTGAATAATATGCAAGATAAGTTATCGAAGGGAAATTTCAGTATATTTAGTGCTTTCCCTTGTAAGGCTTTAAAATTGTCAATCGTCTCTAGTGCTTAAGGTTTATTTTTCTGCATCTTTCTTTCACAGCTTAAATCCTGTTGATACTCTGGAGTAGTTTAGATACCTAAGTTAATGCATTGATACTTATTTCTTAGATAGTAAAGCTGTTTGACCACAATCCTGTAGCAGTTTAATGAAGTGAAAAGCATTGCACTGAGTTTGGATTAAGTTTGTAGGATGTGTAAAATTTGAATATAGATGATTAAAATATAAATATCTTATGTCATTGAATAGCTTAACTAAACCTGTCTTTTTAATGTATTTATTTACATTGTTTAATTTGTGACTTTATTTCAGGACTTGGATTTTGTTCGGTTTATTGTCAGCTGTTTTACAGATTATTATCCAAACTTCCTCAGTAAGTATTGTATAAAATCTTAAGCACTGTAGACTTGTGTAATAAGAGTATTTCATAATATTACAGATGATGGGGGAGAGACTAAGTCTTCCTGCACGTGCTTTGCATTGTAACTATTTTGAACACAGGGACACTACAGGTTGAGAATATTTTGTGCTCATAAATCAGCACAACTTTATATTATAAATAAACTTTACCCTCACTAAATATCAACTGGCTTTCTGTGAAATAATAATCTATGTTTTTACAGCTTAAAAATTTATATAAGCATTTAGTAGAACTGAATTGGCCTGTTTTCATTTGCTTCTCATTACTTGGATAGAGGTTTTGCGAACTTTCCTTGCAGTTTGTGTTCTTTGGGAGCCCTAAGAGGACAAAGAATGAATGGCTATAGAAAACTGCAGGGAGCAATGGTTTACTGTGAACAGGAATAAGCCATGTTTGTGAACACACATGGAAAAACCTACACACTCACCTGATATTTTTTTATGGATAGGCAAACACCAAATAGTTTTTGCTAGCTCAAAGGAATTATAAATTTTAAGTGAAAGTGTCTGAATATTGAAATTATCTACAAAAACTGCTTAAACTTTGCATGTTAGATTTCAACTTGCTGATCAAAGTTCAAAACTTCAATCAAATATAGACTTAAGGACAAGTGCAACGTTATGTTTTTGGGTTTTTTCACATTCAAAAGAAATGTGGGACACTTCCGAGCCAAAGTACAAACTTTCCAGACTTCTCTGCTAAACCAAAGGAAGCTTGGAAAAAATTGTAGTTTTACAGAGGCTTTTACTGTTTTTTTTTTTTTCCTCTTTGGGAAGAAGAGGTGCTGAATATACCTGTTAAGCTTTCGTTTCTCTTCAGTAGTTGTTTTTCTACATAAGGTTAAGGTCTTAACTTTCTGTGACGTATTATAGGTGATTATTTATTAGTAATAGTATGTCAGAAGTATATAAAGAGTGTATAACTTAAACACTAGCTGTTTTCTTGGAAAATAACTAATTCTTATATAGTAATAGAAATAGGTTTATACACGTCAAAGAATTAGATGAAATTGCTTCTACAGGGAAGTGAACGTGGAGTTTACCAAAAATGAGTATTCGCTCTTTACACAATCATTGCTGTGCTTCCTTTTAAACAGAGACATATATAACACTTGGTATTCAGATAATTTCTGTTTCTTTGTCTTTTCAGCAAAGATCGTGATCTTTGAAATGCCATGGATAATGAATGGTGAGTTGTTTGAGGTTTTTTTTTACATAATTTTTAAAAATTAGTGTCATGAATAGGAAGCATTTTTTTTCTGTTCTCTGTAGATAAATCTGAGTGGTGGAATTTGTTAAACATACACCTTCAAATCTGTCAATTTGTAGGTTGCATACTTTGTTTGGTATACTTTGTGTACCTTGTTTTTTCCTTCCATCATTTTATTTTGGACCATACTTCAAATGCAGTCCATGTTCAGTATGTTATCTTTAAGAATGGGGGACCTTGATAAATAGTCTATTCCTTGAATGTTTCCAACCATAATCCTCTCAAAGCTAGATTTGTTTATAATTTAGGAATTCTATCATCATCAAATGATGGACCAGCCAAATACTAGAATATACAATTTAAGGTAGATATCTGACACTGATAACTCAAACATACGTTTTGTTGTGTGTATTTTTTTATCCTATACTCCATAGTAAAAAAAAAGTTATTCCTGTAGTTTCTACCATATTAACACATACTCTTATGCTGGGTTTATATTTTTATGTATGTTCATGTTTTACCATCACTGAAATAACTGTGGTGTTTGAAAGTACTCTGCAAACCTAAACAGGTCTCCTTTAAAGGAACAAAATATTTCCACTAGGAGTAGTGTATACATTTTCTAATATATTTTTCAGATTTGGGCATACAACTGGTTTTACCCCTTCAATGCTTCCTGGGTCAAATTCCAAGACAACAAATTTGTCATTTATTAAATCAAAGATACTAATTCCATGAAAATCTGTGGTCTATCTAGAAAAGTATATTTATATTGTAATAAATACATATAAAGTGCGTAAAGAAGCATGTGGCCATCATGTTGAGCGAGGTTCCCCTCCCCTTCTACTCTGCCCTAGTGAGACACATCTGGAGTGTTGTGTTCAGTTCTGGGCTGCCCAGTTCAACAGGGACAGGGGAATACTAAAGAGTCCAATGGAGAGCTATGAGGATGATGAAGGGACTGGAACATCTTTCTTACGAGGAAGGGCTGAGAGCCCTGGGGCTGTTCAGCCTGGAGAAAAGAAGACTGAGAGGGGGTCTTATTAATGTTTACAAATATGTGAAGGGTGGGTGTCAAGTAGAAGGGGACAGTCTCTTTGCAGTGGTGACCTGTGATAGGACGAGAGGTAATGGTGACAAAGTGAAACACATTAAGTTCCACTTCAACATGAGGAAAAACTTCTTCCCTGTGAGAGTGACAAAGCACTGGAACAGGCTGCCCAGAGAGGTGGTGGAGTCTCCTTCTCTAGAGACTTTCGTGACCTGCCTGGATCTGTTCCTGTGTGGCCTGCCTTGAGTGTTCCTGCATTGGCAAGGGTTTTGGACTCGATGATCTCCAGAGGACCCTTCCAACTCTGATTCTATATGTCCATAAAATATTTTCTCTGTAAATGATATCTCTTCCTTGCACTCTTTATACCTATTATAGATACTTTCAGAGGGGGGCCTGTGATGCCATACAGGACATAACTCACTCGTGTTCTATAAAGTCTACCAATACACTAAAAAAAAACCTCAAACTTTTCCTGACAACTTACATGTACCTCTTGTTTGTTTTTGTGTTGTTTTTTTTAAAGCTGCTTTTAAAATTGTGAAGGGTTGGCTTGGCCCAGAGGCAATAAGCATGTTGAAGTTCACAAACAAGAGCGATGTGCAGGAATACATCAGTGCAGAGCATTTGCCACCTCACATGGGTGGAACTGTAAGTATATTAACATTTTGTGGTCCTTTTGTGATAGATTGAGACATGCCTAAATAAATTACATACGTGGGGTTGAGAGTTGGCTCTTGATGGATGTGGAATTTCTTGAAATTATTCTGCTAATGATAACTTGTAAATTACATTAATATAAAATATTCATGAGAGTTTAATATCTGGCAGTCTTAAGTACAGAAATAATTTTTCTGAATCATTCATCTCCTTTCAAGTCATTGGAAACAACTTAAAATTATTTTTTTTAGGTCTGAAAAACTGTCACTTTTCCTTCTACTCTTTTTTTATCCCACCTGATGAATTAGAGATTATATGTTGGTTTATGATCTTCTGTGAATAGAAGATAGGTTTCATGGCCCTCAGTTTTCATTGTGCTCTGAAGCTCTGATTCTGTGACAACACTCATATGGCAATTATTTTTCATTTGTTGGATCTAGGGCTGCATTTCAAGACATGTCTGTAGAAAATTTTTTTAAGATTATATGGAAGCTCCAAAGACTATGTGACAATCCAGTATCACTTTAACAGAACCTGGATCCTATCTAGTGCAATCCAAACAGCAAAACAGCACAAGCATTTGTACAACAAGCTTTACTTTTCACAAAACTAATCAGTTTGCATAATCTTTAAAAGAGAATTTTCAAATATTTTTTCCTTTCAGATTTTCATAGACCAGTTACGGTAGTGGAATGAACCCCCTGCAGAGGAGTTATTTTCACTTGCCCTTTCTTTTTTTGTTTGTTTGGTTTTGGTAGTTTTCCTGAAGTGTTTTCGGAGTTCTGACAGCAACATTTGATGAAGACTCTGCTTCATCAGTAGTAGGAGAGGCTATGTTCCTTTGTATATAAACACCAGGTAGAGTTCTGGTAGCCAGAACATAGGAAACTCATTTTAGCAACACAAAAGACTGAAGTTACCTTGTTTTTTATTTGACTGAAAGTAGCAGCCTTTAAAAACTGCTTTTGCATGGGATTCTTGAAGAGAGGATAGCCTCTTTGGAAAATTACTGTCCAAACTTCCCAGTCTCAAACTTTCTCATATTAAAGAAAGCTGAAATTACAGAACTTCAGAAGTGGGCATTGAAGGAAGGGTTGATGATGTCTGAAGTGGCTTCAGTAAGGATTTGAATGGGTTGCAGCAGTAGTTCTGGACCTAGCTCTCATGGTGTTGTACTATGTTGCAATAGAGAAGCAAGTTTGTTGTGGGTGTTCTGTTTTGTTTTTTCCCTTCTTAGACTTGAGTATCTCCTGTCTGCATTTTAGACTATCATACATGATAGCTAATTTTTTTTTTTAAAGAAAGAACTTGTGGCTTTCCTAAATATCTTCTTGAAGTGTCTGGCTAAGCACACAGTTATTCTTTATCCTGTTCTGGTCCAGAAAGGTCTGGTTGTCAGTTAATTATTATTGACCATGTTGCACATCTTCTAAGAGAATTAACAAGCTCCATAATTGTGGAGGCAGCTTATCCAAGCCACTTATCT
This sequence comes from Actenoides lindsayi, assembly GCA_025331215.1. Taxonomy (NCBI): domain Eukaryota; kingdom Metazoa; phylum Chordata; class Aves; order Coraciiformes; family Alcedinidae; genus Actenoides; species Actenoides lindsayi. The sequence continues at coordinate 37,083 of WTSP01001468.1, read as the reverse complement.
GTGGTAATAAGTTGCAGTGCCAGAATTAAATTGGTAGTATAGGAATAAATTTGCTTGACAAGGACTCTAAAGACTTTGACAGTTTCAGAAATACAGCTCTATCTCTGAGTATTAAAAGTCCTATATTTTGAACCAGCAGATGTTTTGACTAACTACTGAGGCTCTTCGGTATTTAGCTGTTTCATTGCTGTTTTCAGCTTTGAACTTCAGAGCCGTCAGTATTTGGAAGCATTGATAGCAAATACTCAGACTCCAAAACTGTGCTTTGGATCTTCTCCAGATTTCTCCAGTGCATACAGTAAAGCAGGATTTTGCATTTCTCTGACAGCAAGGTTTTTCAGTGACTGGAAGACAGGCCACATACTGACCTTTTCTCAGAATTTAACTTTTCTTGATGTGGTTAACCTTGCCTCCTCTTGAGGCAATTAGATAGAGTACATTCACCAGTATTAGTGCTGTCAGGCCTGGTTTTTTTTAAGGCAGTATCTGACTTGCAGAAAATAATTCCCTCCATTCTTCTTTCAAGTGTTCAGGTTGTTTTGGTTTTTTTGCCTCTTTCCAGTTCTTTATCATGTTCCCTATTAGGATCCAACTTGGAAGACCCAGATCTTTCCAGATTTAAACAACTAGTGGAGCAGGTCATTTGCCTAGTTAATTTAGAAAGATAATGTAAGTGCTGTGAAATCTTGGGTATCTAAGAAGAATGATGGAGACTAGTTTTTTTTTTTATTTAACCAAAAATTGCATTTTGCAAGTAGGATTAATAATGTTGAACTTTGAGTAAATGATTATTTTGCTTAATCAAGGGAACTGTACTGTGTCCCTATCAGAAGACTTCAAAGCTTCAGTATCTCAATCAAGTTATCTTTAAGTATGTTTTGTTTTTACTCTGGCTCAGGGTCACTTAAAGGACAAATCTGAGGCTTTTCTTAGCATGAAAATCCTTCAATCAACAGTCAGACAGCTGAGAAAGGAGCAAAATTACTCACTTTTAAACAACTAGTGTATAAAGATGTTTCCAGAGTATCAAAAACATTAAAACTAATTATGAAAAATGGAAACTTGGATTTTACAGAATTTTGGAAGATAAAATTAACAGAAGTTCCATTCCAGTCCTCATCAGTGTCTGTTGGCTGTGGTTATTACCATACTGCTGATCAAGAGGGGCTACACACTGTATACCTAGCTTTGAGTTGTTCTTGTCCACAATGCACAGAGGTCCCTCTCTTTATAGCAGGCTTGTCTTGGAGAACTTGTCCTAATTGCTCAGAAGGCTCCAGCTAATGATAAGCAGCCTTGAAAATTAGGGTTAGGTGCTCAAGAGCCACTCTCTAATCATTTGTATTTAATAATAAAAGTGTAAGTCAGTGTTTCCTGGATTCTCAATCTGTTGTATTCTACATTGTACCATTTCCACCTGTTGGTATTGATGTCAGAGCAGTCCAGTTCTTAATGCATACATGTTTATGACTGGCCAGGGAGATTCATCACTTCAGTAACATTTTGTACAAGACTGATGTGCATACAGTGTACACATTAGTGCAAGACATATACATATAGTAGAGTTTTTTAGTTTGTATTTGCCTTGTTTTCCTTTGTCAGAGATGGATTTAGCAAGACTGAATTGCTCAAGATTCCCTTTGCTGGTGCCAATACTGAACAATGTGTGCAATTAAAATGCTGTGCTCTTCACCTGGATATCTGAATTGATAGCCCATGGCTTATTTTTTTTTTTGGAAGTACCTTTTTATAGGTCAGCAACCTGAAGTTAAGACATTACTAGGCATTTTGCATATGATTTTGTGGCTGCTGTGTACATGTAGTAGAACATATCACTACCCCAACATCACATTATTCTTTGTTTTGTGTAAACATACTTGCTAATGGAGAGCTCCCTTGAAACACCTTTTTTACCTCCCTGCTCATAGCATATTTTGGAAATCATGGGCATGGCTGGATTCTGTCTTGGAGGAGTCAAAGCAATGTTATTTTCTTCTCCCACTAGAAAAGCTGACAGACTAATTCAGCTTACTTAGGGTTTAAAACTGTTTGGAAAATGAAACAGGAACAGAGATCTCTGTTTAAACAGTGTTTCTAATGTTAAATGTAATAAAACTGTATTGAGAATGTTAAGAGAATTTCTAGTTAGCAAAAATCCTTTTTTTAGTGATCTTCCAAATGAAAAGATAACTTTACTGTAAAAGCATTGTGCACTTGAGTAATGAAGAGGCAGAATACTTAAGTATCTTGATTATGGTCTTTAAAATGATTTGGCATTCCAAAGACCAAGGTCTGAGTTGCAAGACATGTTAAAAGTTCATGTAATAGGTTAAACTTGAGGGATTGCTTGGGAGTGATTTGTGGATTTTTTCTGTATGGCTTTGTTTTTTAAACTGTGGCTATTATGAAACTAATGTATGAAGAAAACTAAAGTTTTTTTATCACCTTTGGAACATTTTTAGAAATAATTGTCATAGCTTTTAAGCTTTTTCCTAGAACAAAGAAAATAAACTTTAATACTATGACTGCTGATCCTTGATAAACCAGGTTCTGCAGTTCTGCTGTGACTATAAATAACAGCAGTAGTTGCAATTTAGTAGCTTCACTGAGTGACTGTATTTATTTGTCTATTAATGATGATAAAATACAAAATATTGGTAGCCTCAGCTTTCTGCCCGGGGGTCCAACTTAAAATAGATAAAGGAAACATCCCAGTCATGTGAAACAACAAAAAATAATTGATAGTATTTCCATCAACAAAAATACTAGAGAAGGCACTTATCTTCCTCCTAAATAACTGGTCCTTTAAAAATCTTATGTTTTAGGATTCTTTCAAGTACAGTTATCCTCCATTGGTTGATGATGATTTTCAAACTCCTTTATGTGAAAATGGGCCCATTACTAGTGAAGATGAGCATGAAAGTAAAGAAGAAATAGATGCGGACACCAAAGAGACTGGGGAGCTGAATGAAGAACAAAACCCTAATCAGAAAAAGGTATCTAACTCTGAAGGGTGAGGCAAGACCAGTTAAATGGTTACAAAGTGGGACAGGAAGCACGTAACTTTTGTTTCTTGTCTGACCTTTTACTTTCTGTGGTTTTAAGTTTGTTTTTTCTTTCCAGTTTGACAAAACAACTCAGTAAAACTGAAAATTATACTTGAAGTTTCAACCTTGCTTCTTAATTTGTTAAGACCAGCTTCCTGCTTCTGAAGCAGTAAAATGTGTACCAAATATTTAGTGTATCTCTGGAATATAGTGAATTGTACAGTAATATTTAAAAGATTCCTATATGTTGTTTTCAAAGGCTATAACTTCCCAGATGTTTTTTATCTTTGGATATCTAGTGATGTACATCTTAAAATACCTCTAGTTTTCTTAGATGCTTGAGTCAGTATGTGAGAAAACATTAATGATTAAATATTTATACTTTACTGGATGTTAACTTGTTTTCTTAAATTATTGATAAAATCTCAACATATGAAAGTTTTCATTTACTCTCAGAAGAAATTGTATCCCTAATCCATTAGTCCTGATTTACGATCCAGTCTTCCTGCAGTGGTGTCTTATAGAAATGTAAAGGCATTGTTTTGCACAACTCCATATAATGTGACATTTGAGAATATGCAGTGATAGTGGGGATATTGCTTTTGAAAACAAATAATAGGAAAAGTCAGAAATTCACCACTTCAGTGTCATAATAAGTTTTGCAATTCATATTCCAAAATTAACGTTTAATGGAGTAAATACTGTAATATTACACTTTTAGTTTAATTTAGCATTTTTTAATTTTGTCAGAATAACTTGAAACACAGCTCACTTGTCAGTAGTCCAGATGTTCTTTATACCTTTGCCAGCTGTTCAAAAAAGGTAATATTGCTGACCTTAAGGTCAAAAGGAAGCATTACATAACCATGGTGACTTCCTGAACATTAGACTCAGTAGCTTGATTTGGTTGTAGCACAACTTCCAAGCTCTGTTTCTCAGTTATGGAAAAGTGGAAATTCCTTTTGGTGTGTGAATCAGCTTTGGTGCTGTTTTTTGTCTTTAATTTGCTTGGTTGACTTCATCTTTCTACTTACCTTTTTTTTTGCCCCACTCTTAAAAATAATGATTTGGTTTATGGTATTGTTTCTTTTATATGGTGTAATCAAGCTGCTACTCAATCTTTTCAGTGAACTAAGATTGACATTTATGCTTATCATGTCTAAGGCCTTACCTTTAACATACTTTTTAAATTAAACTTTCAGACCATTATCTCATTGTTATGTTTCTGTAAAAAGTGGATCATTGTTTTGCTTCAACTTGCTATTCTTCTGCTTACACATTTAAGAAAAATACTTGCTATTTCTTCCACAGCACATACACCATTGTTAGCCACTTCAATGCTACATTGTTTTTGAAAATGTGTTTTTTCAGAAATACTACCTTTGTCGCAGAATCATTGACATTTCTTCTTTCTATATTAACTATTTTTACTTGACTATCTAAATATTAAAATATTTTTTAATAAGGTCTGCTTCCAAACTAGGAGATCTCAAATGATCTGTGAGGTATTGTCTTCATTTACTGCACTACCAGGCTTGTCATCACTAAGAATTCACCTGATTTATATATGTATGCCTCCTCTTATCCCATAGGAGGGCCTATTTCTTTCCACAGAGTAAAGAAAGCCATGAGTGATAAACCTAGTGACTGTTTTGTAGATGTCTCCACCTTTTAATGTAGTATTTTCTCTGGTGATTTGAATTAGATTTTTATAAAATAAAGCCCAGCACAAAACAATTGCAGTGACTTGCACACTTTTGACTGTAACTGTCATTGTTTTAAAAAAGAAATCAAAGTGATGTGTGTTTTTTTATAAAAACCTATTTTTTGTAAAATTTTTTATTCCTTTCATTCCTGTACTTCAAACTTACATAAGCTGAGTTCTCTTCATGTCTTCTGTATTTTAAGTGGAATAAAAGCAAGGCTAAGCAAGCTATTGCTAGCTGATCTTGAGTCATGATGTCACTAATTCTTTCAGTCTTCAGTATTTTCCCTCACCTGGTTTGCAATTAATTCCAGAGTTCTTTCATTTTTACTTTTTTTCTTATAAGATGTCCAGGCTTGCTGACATATTTTCTTAATGTAATAGAAGACAACCCTCAGAACCTAAGATATCTGCAGTTTTGGATGCACCAATTCAATCAGCACTATTTCTTTAAGTACTCCAAGACTTCAGAGTTCAACCTAAAAGCAGTGAAGATGTCTTTAGCAACTCTGCAATACAATAAAGTGTGAAATTCTTACTGTGTTTTCTGTTTCGTGTTGCAGCATTTTGCAGTGAAAGAATAACATCAGTGCTTTATAATCTTAAATATTTGAAGTACTGTACCTTAATGTGTGGAGTTATCAAAGATAACTGACTGGCATTGGGAAAGTACATAGAGAGGGAAAAGCAAAGAAGAAGTTTTTTCATGCGTTGTGTAATACATTATATGACTTCTCTAACAAATCATTCAGTGGAATTCAAACAGCTTCAGGAAATGAATACATAATAAGTTTGGTCTGTAATATTCAAATTGTTGAAATAAGTCTTCTCATTCTTTGAAATACCTGAATAATCCTGTAACATGCATAACCCTGATTTCTAGTTAATAATTGCAAATATCATTTTTACTCAGATGAATTCTATAGAACAGATTTCCAAATCAGAGGAAACTGACAAAACAGAGATCAAACCAAAAAATGCAAAGAAAGCATTAACCACTTATAAAGGACCTTTATTACATATCAGGTAATAAATTTTATTTATTTTTTTACAATGTGCCTTGGACACTTGAGTGCAGAACTAGTTTTTTAAAACCCAGTAGTTTTTCAGAATATTAGAGGAAAACGAGTTAAACAATTTCAAGAATCCTTTTACAAAGCTCAGATTTTTCTGGTTTTCTGGTTTTTAGTGGATCTTTCAGTGTCACTGTTGGCATGCTTTTTGTACTCATCAATAGGTATACACTTCATAGAATTGTAGAAGCATTTCATGGTTTCATTTCTATTGAGAAATTGTCATTGAATTTAGATAAGCCTGTGCTTATCTGTAATGAGAGCTATGATTTGACATTGATTGCATTAGCTTAAGAAAAACCAATGCGTTCACGGGGACATCTTTCATTTGTAAATCTTTTTTGAATTATTTTAATTTATTTAACTTTTATTTACCCATTAAAGTTAATGAATGGATCCAATTTATTTTGTGTAAATGTCAGCATCTTCTGAGCAGATATGCCATTTTGCAGCCAATCTGTTTTTATCATTAAGCTAGGGAAAAAAAAATCAATTAGCCAATATCACTTCTTTTCACTGCCTTTCACGTTAAGATGCTTGTTTAGAAATTGATTTAGATGTTAACTTTTATTTTCACTTCCAGTTTGCTATTAGATGAATGAAGAAAATATCTAATTTATAGGTAATTCCTTAGCTGATTTTGTAAATGCTGGACTGAATTAGTTTTGCAATTAATTTGAATAATGACATGCTCATTAGCATCACAAATTTACTTTGTACATGTCAAGAATTCCTGGTTTTGAAATGAAAATTCTTTGTGCAAAAGCCTCCTTGATCTTGACTCCATTTCTTGTATGACAGGATGAAGGCATAGACGCCAGAGTTGTGATTCTTTTAAAAGAATGTTTAACACTTTATGTCCCTGTAATAAACACATCTGTGTTCTTCTCTCTACTCCTTTAAAAACAAACAACACCCCCCCCCACCACCCCTCACAAAACCCCACCCCCACCCACCCACCCACCCACCCCCCCCAGCGTGTACATAAGATCCAGCAGTGGCCTTGGTCTGTGTACTAGTCCTTGGTAGTAACTCTAAACATGGGGTGCTAGAAGCAGACACTGTGAGAACTGCTAACTTCAGACAGTGCAGTTAGTTAGAAAAACTGCGCTGGAAAGTAAAATCACTGAACAGAATTAGTTCTGTTCTCACTCAAACCAGAACACTTAGCTAATACCTAAAAAGTATTATTAGAGTTTGACTAGAACAACTTTCGATTCTGCACATAAACTGGAAGAGAAATGAACTTCAGTGTTCACCAGTAAGCATGATAGTTTGTATGACTAGAGATTTAAAAAAACCCAAACACTTTAAAAAGTCAAATTCAAAAGCTGAGATCAATAACATCTCTCAGTATTTTGTGATATGTCCACAAAGAGCTTTAAAATGAAATTAAATGTGATTTAGCATTATAAACTCTTCATCAAGATTAATATTCTCTTAGATTCTTCTTCCTTTGCCTTTGATGCTCTGGCTGAGGTTGTATGACAGGGTATTCTGCCATACCCGTCTTTTCAGCCCATTTTCCTCAGTATCTGAGCCCTTCATCTCATGGTCTTGTCAGGGAGCAAGACCATCTATCTCTGTGTCACTTAAGGATTTTATCAGTAGTAACAAAGATACCTCTTGCCTATGTCTCTGCTTTCATCTGTTACTGTGCTGGATTTAATGATGGTTTGTATTACAGTTTCTTTAAATATAACTTAAAAGGCTGCTTTTGTGCTCTTGTTTCTCCCCTGTGGTCTTTTCTGAATTATCACATGAACTTTTATTTTGACTGTTTTTTTCTTATGTTTCATGTTTAGAGTCATCATGACTTGTTTCTGTTTTCAGGTGCTGACTATGAAGGTATCAGTACAGGCTGTGGCAGTGTGGGGGAAAACAGCTCCCTCTCACAGCATCACTGCTATTATGATTACAGATGACCAGCAGACTATAGTTACAGGAAGTCAAGAAGGACAAATATGTCTCTGGGATCTTTCATCAGAATTAAAGGTTTGTGTCCACCAAGCTACAGCCTGCCAAACAGGCAGATTGGAGTTTTATTATTAACAATGGAGTTATCCAGACTTGCGTTTACTTAGATGAAGTTGTAAAGATAGTGTGATATTTGTTATAGGAAGCCCACAAAGCAGAAGTGTTGAAATGCTTATATAAGCAACCAGTTACCACTTGTGATTTTTTTCATAGATTATCATGACCTGTGGATTCTAATTTGAGATTGTGTGCTGAATAATGAGAGCAAGTAAACATACACCACTATCATGCTTCTTATCTTGTAAAGTCTTTTTTCTTTCTTTTTTTTTTTTTAATCGATTGTTGAGCATGGTTTGCCATTTAAGGAAAAAAAAAAAAATCTGTTTATAAAACCAGAGTTCTCTACCAGGTTAACAAAGGAAGAATTTGTAGAAAGATGAAAGAGGTAAGATGAATTACATATTTTTGTATAACTAAGCCAGAAGCATCCTGACATGTTATTACTATTGCTTTGACTATTTAATAATTACTTTCTTGAGAATGGAATAGAGTCAAAGAAGTTGCAATTTTATTCTGTGTTCTTAAAATGGTTCTATTCTTTTTGGATTTGGCTGCCCCATTTGTACTCAAATATAGCTTGAAAATTTAGTTTGTGCTTTTATGGGGCTACCTTTTTCCATTAGGGTCTTTGCATGCAGTGAAGTTAGTCAAAGGGATTACTTAAATGCACTATATGAAACACATGCTTAAAAGCTTCTCTGTATTAATTCTCTACTTCACTCTGCCACTTCTGCTGCATGCTGTAGGATGAAAGCCAGAGATACACTGCACATTGCCTGTTTAATAACATTTGATGCTCCATAAATTCTTCAGAAGGTGCAATTTTTAGACTACAGTGAATACAAAGACTGCACTTTATGCAGACTGCATAATCCTTCCACATATTTGTACGTTCCACAAACATGACTGAATAAGCTGAAGAATGTAAGAATAAGGAGGAGGTTGACAATTATTCATCAATAACATCTGCAGTATTACTTGCTTTTAGATCTCATTGGTTTATAGAAAAAATTTTACATTTAAGTTAAACCATTGTATTATCTTCCTAGATTTCATCTAAAGAAATTCTCTTTGGCCATACTGCATCTGTAACTTGTCTGGCAAAAGCAAGAGAATTTGAGAAACAACCATATGTAGTAAGTGCTACTGAAAATGGGTAGGTAACTAAATATTCAATTATTAATTTCTTAAATTGAGATGTACGGCAGGTGTAGGTCAGGTTCTGTATTTGGCAGAAGGTTCTTCCATGATATGAAAAAGGAAGCAGCTACTTAGGATAATGACCGTATTCCTTATATACAGCAGTTTAAGAACTCATCTCTTGGACAACAGAAGTGTTTGAAAGATTCAGTTATTCAGTTAGACGGGAGGATGAATTGTTCAGAGGTTCACCTAGGCCCTATTCAGAGGGAGAGAAATGGGCTATTGGAGGGAATCAGCAGGTTCAGAAGCATTTTAATACCATGATGCTTTTTTTCCTGTTCCTTCCTGAGCTCAGTCTTGAGAATTGAATGAGTAAAAGAGGTTAATGTACTCTGAACCAGGTTATGCTTGCTCAGTGAGTATGTATGGAAGCACAAAAAAGACTGCCCTTGAATGAAAGATACACATTTCTTATCTTTGTTTAAATCTGACTCACTGTTTTGAAGTACATCCTTTTAAGATGCTCCTGATCTTGAAGTTTTTCCCCTCTGTTTCTTGTGACTTGGCCCATCACTTGAGTTAAACTAATTTCTGCAGTTATGCTAGGTTAGCATTCAAGATTTTTTTTTCTCTCTGAATGTTTGATAATCTTTCCAGCTGGAGCCTGAACGCCATCTGTTCAGGATTTCAGCTGTTGAAAGTAGGGCTAGGTTCTTACTTCCTTAAGGGCTTTTCTTAAACAATTTTGGGTTTGCTCCTTAATGATATTCTCCTCATTTTGGGTTTATCTCTTCTGATTAACGGGACAGCTCTGGTAAAACCTCTTCCAATGAAGAGTTCCTGTCAATTGTCCTTCTTCAAGCTATACCTTCCAGTACCTTAGGCTATTAGTTTCTCACTGAGGAGCTTTATCCTTTCCAGCTGCTGGGATCTCTTTCTGATTCTCTCAGTGAATCATGAGTATACAAGAAAGGGCTAACTTAAACTGGTTCAGGCTTCTTAATCTTCAAAGGTTAGACTGTCCCATTGGACAGATAGTGGTAAACAGTTCTCATCCTCCGTTCTGCACATAACAACCAGAAGTCTACAGAACTAGTTTTCTAATAGCCTTCTACAGTTCTCCTCAAGGGTTCAGATGTGAAGCTCTTTTTCATCTCTAATTCTGAAATTCTTACAGTACCATAGTGTTTCTGAATCATATTGGGAGAAGAGAGACTATTTCCAAAAAGCTGGGATGAAAAGCATTAAGAAGCAAATGAGGTTTTTGCTATAGCTATATCATATGACAATGTTGGGTTTATGGTTGGATTTGACCTTAGAGGTCTTTTCCAACTATAATGATTCTATGATTCTATATGGAGAGATGTTAAAATCCAAAAGGTTCTGCCTCTGAAGGGATCTATTGGGCTTGGTTGGAAAGTGTACAGGTAGGACTGAATAGTCTTCTGTCCCCTTTAAATGTTTACTTTTACCATGTTACTGCTGACTTACCGGAATTACATAGGGCAAAGAATCCATTGCTGATCCCTGGAAGGCTGCAACATTTTCTGGCTTTCAAATCGCCTACATCTGCCATTTTCAAGCTTCCATCTCACTGTATTGAGAGTGGAAGAAATTGTATGGAAAATTATATTCTCCCTCCATCCCAATCTCTTAAGTGTTTGTATAACTGACTTACAAAGGATAAGTATCGAGCAGTAATTTTGTACTTTCTTTTTTTTTAATGGAAATTTAGAAATGAATCTATAATCCAGAAGCTCTCACTGATGTCCTATGCATGCAGAGAGCATATGCTGTAGTACACGTTTATCAGTGTGGTATCGCTCGCTCCTTTCTAGTACACACAGTAGATTAAGTGCAACATGTAGAAGCTGAAGTTATATTCTGGTCTCATTTGTGCATGCTTGTGTGAATGTGTCACAGTAACACAGCTAAAGCAGTAACGTTAATTGTCATTCTGATATAAACAGAGAGAAAGGCACTGTCTTGAAATGTTTTACGAACAGCATAAGCATTCTGTTTAAGTTATAACTTTTCATCTGCCAGGCCTAATGCTATGCTGCAGATGTATATTGCACTTCTCTTGCTCAGCACAAAAATGTAAATTAATATTTTTAGATTATCATGAAATGTGAAAGTATGTAGATTAAACTGTAGATCACTAAGTAGTGTTTCTGATATAATAAAATACTTTTCTCCAATGAGTTCTTTAAGTGCTCATGCAGAAAATGTTTTAATGTCATTTCAGAAATCATAAAATGTTTGTTTCAACTGTGGAAATTATGCTTGCTGTTTAAATAAAATCTGAAAGTATTAAATTTAAGATTCAGTTGCTGAACTATGACAATGTATTTCATAGAACCTTGTTTACTTGTTTCTGTTGTATTCTAATCCCATAGCATGTTGAATGTCTGAATGTGTAAAGACTGGCTAACATGTCTTTCTCAAACATTAACCTTGTATGCAATTTAGCGTACCTAGAACGTTGTGCAGACATCTCCATTGTCAAGGAACCAGTGCTGTATCAGGAATAACCTCACGGTGGCACTGTTTCTTCCTAGCAGAAGTTGCAGTTTGTCTTAAGAACTTATCTGGTGTGGCAGATGATGCATTATGTTTTTCAAAACGTGTGATTTTAAGTTCAGTGCAATGAATCATTTCAGGAGGATGTAGTTCCAATGACAGATAGTTACAGTGACGTGTTGACAAGCTGTAATGGCAGTATATCTATAATTTGTTGTAGAACTGTTGGCCTTAAAGTCAGGTTTGTTGCGAGGCAGCAGGGTGTAATTACCAAAACAAAAAGAAACAGATACTTTGTCATCCCTTGCTAAAGACCACAACATTTTTTTACCCAGTAATCTGTAACAAAAAGCCACATAAACGACCAAACTGCACTTAAGTAAAGACTGCACTAAAGAAAAGCTTGGTGTCACAAAATTATTCCAGCCAACTTAGTGGAAATGACGGAGAATAATATAAAGTTATCTTTGGCAGGGAGATGTGTGTTTGGAATGTCACTAGTGGACAGTGCATTGAGAACACAAAGCTTCCTTATAGGCATACAGCAATCTGTGTAAGTATCACAACATTTCATGGAATATCTCTGTTCATTACAAGAGAAGTTTTGCTTTATTAACATGGTATTACTCAGAAACATACAATTTTAAATGTGTAGCTCATAACATACTTAATAGGAAGAAAAAAAAACTTGTTAAAAAATAAGTAGTTTTATATGTTATTTTTCCTTTTTTGACTTCCTTCTAAGAATAACTGAAACTTAGTTCCTCTGAACTCCTTTCCTTAATCAAATCAAACTGATTCTTTTTAAGTCTCAAATGCCTGGAATGCAGTACCAATTAACTTATTGTAAAGTTTGGGCATTGGGTGGCAAAGTGAAATTGTCATAATCTTTACTCTTGTGAGTAAAATTGAATGGAAACTTCAAGATTAATATTGGATATTTGATGACATATTTTAGAAGTACAAGCAATCTAGCCAAATGTTGTGAGACAGTCTGCTGAAGATCTTATTTTTAAAGAGATGCTTTGATGCCTACCTGCTGGCCTCCAAAAGACTGATCAGCCCTACTTCCAAAAATGCATTTTTATACATTACAGAACTTGACAGATCACTTATTTTCAGAGGCCAAATTGCTTTAAATATTGCTTCAGATAATTTCAAGTGTCTACTTTGAACTGTATCCAGGTATACTAAGTATCTAGATGTTGGAGTGTGAGGATGTGCTTGAAATACATGTGTGTGTATGGTTGAGGAGTCCAGCATGTATGGATGTGATTCAGAGAGATGGCTTATTTCAGGAAATATTAATAGAAGAGTTCAGGTCTTCTAGGTTAATGAAAACGCTGGGTTTTAGTGAGGTAGTATAGGGTGGAACTAAGCCTCCAAATGATGGAAATCTGAGACTTTGTGTAACTCAAACTATAGCCAAATTAAGAATCAAAATGTTTTAAAGCTTCCAAAAGAAACTTTTTCATGACACTGTTTTGATTGACATGATGAATTCAAGCACAGTTATTAATGATAAAGGGAAAATTTAAAAATATTATAGAATAACTTCTTCAACTATGCTTTAATATATATACATGTAAAAGCATATATTGTTATTATTATTCTATAATTTTTATGTATATGTTTAAAGCATATATACTTTTTTACATATTTCTGTATATGCACACAGAATAATACAATTATAATGTATATAGAGGTGCAGTATTACGTGCTTTGTGGTACTGCTTAATTAGATTTTAATAGTTAGTTATGAAGGAGTTCTGCACAGAAGTAGGCAGATCTGTCCCAGCTGATTCTCTCTCTGTACATTTTTGTGGAGATCAGAGGCAGAATCTTCTTATGCTTTTAGTAGGAAAACCAAATACTTTTAGGAAATTACTTCTCTTCTACTAGTAGAAGTGATCTAAACTTAATTTTGGGTAGATAGAACAAATAAAAAAAATCACTATAACTTGGTCAAGATGATTAAGGAAAATAGGAACATCTAACAGGGGAAAAATTCCTTAGGGAAAGGACTAGATGTTGCTAAGAGGGGAAAGTAATCTTAAAATATAACCTTCAGATATTTATAATTGTTTGGGGGTTTTTTGGTGAGGGTGTTTTTGTTGTTGTTTTTGGGTGTTTTTGTTGTTGTTTCTTTGTGGGTTGGTTTGATTTATTATTTTTTTGGGGGGGGGGTGGGGGAGGCAGGGGGAGGTTTGTTGTTGGGTGGGCAGTTTTTTGTTGTTTCAGGGGCAATGCTTGCTTCTGGCATAATAGTACTTGAGAGAGTATAATTTCCTGCAGAATGTTATTATCTTGGAGGTTTAGTGTTCACTGAATTTGATAGCACTACCATTTTAAATTGTTGCTTTATTTTTAGTTGATGTTTTAGCAGATTTTAATTAAGCTACTAACCTGTCTGGTAGGTTCCTTTGTTCAGCATAGATGATTCAGTTGTAAGTGGCAGATGTCAAGCAGTGCAAACTGAGTATTTGCCATTTGAAATAAAGTTTAACACCAGGGTCAACAATCGTTTGTGGATCTTGAACAGTGTGGGATTTTCTTAGAGGACTAACTGACTATACAAATCTTCTAGTTCAGCCTAGTTTAAGAGTAACAGTAATTTCAATTGTTTCCTACTAATAAGCATTTCTGCTTCTGTTCATTCATAGTATCTATATAAAAATCTATACTTTTCCTAATCAGTTATTTATGATTCTTCTGTTTTCAGATTTCAGTTCATTTACTGACCAAGAATTATCATCTAAGCAAAACTGAATGTACAGAGAACTTGTAGTAAATACAGTATAATTTTCTATTGTGCATCTTCTGCATTTTTACCTGGCTTTTTCATTTTTATGTACCTCTTGAAACTGGATCTTTATCAGATATTTGGAAAGAGATGACATCTTTCAGAGAAACAAGTTCAGCAATTTATGTGAAATGCTTGTGTCACTAGCAAAAATGTGTGGTCTCAAATATGCACTAGATTTTTATTAGCGCTACAAGTGTTGATTATAATTCCAAGTATGACGCATTTAACCTGAAAAAGTCATGAGAGTTTTTGTTGCTTTGTATGCTGACTTTCTCTTTCCGCTTCTGCAGTATTACCATTGCTCATTCCGAATGACAGGTGAAGGCTGGCTTCTTTGTTGTGGGGAATATCAAGATATTCTTATTATTGATGCTAAGACCTTGAGTGTTCTTCACACTTTATCTTCATCTCAGTCTTCTGATTGGATAAATTGTATGTGTATTGTACACTCTGCAAGACTTCAAGGTATACATTGTAGATGTATTTATGTAGGACAATTAAATTGTGATAAAATATTTCTGTACAAATAACACAATCATACTAGATTTAATATCTAAGAATGTTTTAGAGCTGTGATGTACCAGATTTTAACATTTCATTTACAGCACCTAAGAAGGAGTTCTTAACACTTCTAATGTTGGTCATTATTTCATATAATGTGTTTCTTAAAGAGGAAAAGCAAGCAGCCTCTACACTGTAAACAGCTTTTTTTTCTTGGATATACATTCAACTTTTGTATTATCAGGGAAACTAAGGGCAGAAAAACACTTTTATGTCTTTTATTGAAATATATCTGGCAAAATAATTATTTCATTGCATATTTCTGTATACCTTTTAGTAATTTTTGTGTAAAATTAATATTTCATCTAAAGTGTCCTGCAGAATCCATATTTTAGTGCTGTATAGAACACCAGTGCTTATACCAAGGTTTTCCTTTGGTGTTAGACACTGAACTTGGTTGCAGGTTGACTATCTCACTGTTATCTTCTTTCACAGAAGACTCATTGGTTGCAGTGTCTGTAACTGGAGTTCTTAAAGTGTGGGACCTATCTTCATCTTTGAATAGCATCCAGGTCAGTTTGTATGAGGTGTGAAATAACAGCAATTTGAATAAAATTAGTTTAGTAATATTCTCAAGTAAAGGATACATTGAAGTAGAATATCAATAAATTAGAATCTTCTGGATATGCATTAAACAATTTTATTTTATTTTTTAATTCTGAAAACACACCTTTATTTCACTATTTAAAATTAGTTTGGTGATTGGAAAACTTGAGGGCTGCAATGTCTTTTACCCAAACTTCTCATCTTTCTGTATTCCATGATGCTGAAGTTGTTGCTTTCCTACTGACCTGGTATTGTTTTTCCTTTCTTTGAACTCTTTCACTCTGTC
>WTSP01001468.1:0-21256 GCA_025331215.1 Actenoides lindsayi | reverse complement strand
CCCCCCCCCCCCCCCAAACAATGGAAATCAGAGCCAAGCAACTCCAAAAGCCCAAACCAAAGCCACCACTCAAAGTCACCCCCTAGATTTCTCAAAATATTTCACTATTTCAAGTTGTCCTTTTGGAAAGGAAGCAGGACAGTTCAGGTAAATTACATGAAAAAGTCAACTACCACCTCTATACTCAATTCAGTTTATACTTTTAGTCTTGCTGTCATGGAAAATAAAATACTTGTCTCCATTCTCTTTGTTTTTGTTGTGTTTTTTTAATCTTGAGAGTATGTCCAGTTGCTCTTTATTGACAATTTTTAATCCTGTAGAAGCTAGCAGTAGTTGTAATTGACACTGAACTGCAATGTACTGAACTACCCCTCTGTAGTGCCATTTTTATCTAGCCACAACCACCTCTCAAGAGGTTCTCTGCTGCTGTAATGAGCTGATACTGGCATCAGCCTCTGAAGGGAGCAACTTGGAGCCTGCCTGGGAAGCTGAGGCACAGCTGTTCTGGCACCATGTTATTGCTAAGAACTAGCAGCCTTCCTGTGCCCCTCTAAGTGCTGCTGCAGAAGACTCAGGCCTTCTTAAACATCCTCTAGGGATGTTCCTTGCCCATCACTACTTAGTACTTGTTGGCTCTGGTCTATGATAAAAGCTGGATGCTTGTGCACTTCTGTTTCTCATATTTGTAGCCATACTTGCTAGTATCTGTCTCCCTGGTTTGGACAGCCATTGTGTTTGCCTTGTGTACCTTGACTATAAAAGACTGGTCTTCATTGACCTTCTTCCCCAGTAAATGAATTTGTGAGCTATCTCTCAGATGACTATCTCATGTTGTGGTGTGTTTTGAGATGAGAATTTCTAGTACAAGCTGAAATAGTTACCCTACGCATCAGCGTAAAGAAAGCAATTTTTTTCCTGTAAAAATTAAAAAGTTGGAGGGCTTGTTTAAAATAAAACATCCTGCCCTCCCAAGAACCACACGCGCGCACACACCCCACAACACTGGAACTGGTTGATTAACAAAGAAGAGACAGCAGAGGCCCTCAAACCCCATGCCTGTTGTTCTTGTTTGATTTTTGTCAATAGCTACAGTTGGTGGTAGAACAGGAAAGATCAGGCTCTCAGGGTTTGGGAGCAGTTTTTGTGGCTTGTTTTGATGCTAGTTAATGCTTTTCTGTCTCATTTGAGGTTCACCTTGCTATTGCTTTAGCACACAGCTGCAATAGTACGGTATTCTGATAACCAAAAAACTTTGTAAATATAATCCTTCCTTACACTACTCTTTGTTACTTAAGTTGAAAATTTAGGACTGAAAGCAGCTGAAGAGGAGAAGGGGATACAGTTACCCTAGTAATTGTTTTCAACCCATCTATTTCTCGCATCAGCACACTTCTTTCTTCCTCACTAAAAAAAATAAATAAATTCTTGTCACGTGGACTGCCTAATGAGTTGTAGAACAGTCACCCCGCCCAGACAGAATCACCATTGGACTCCTAACATGGGTGTTTAGGCTTGTCCTACAGCACCAAAGTTTTTTCTTCTCAGCTAATACACTGGTTTGGTTTAAGTGAGAGAAGAAAGATTGGTACTGTAGAAGGAGATCTTTTGAGGAGGAGGCCAAACCAATACAAAATTGATATTCTAAAAAGGGGAGAAGGGAAAAAAATGTTACATTTTTTGAAAAAGGCTTTCTGTCAAAAGAATATGCTGTTCTGTATCACTGCATAGTATGGCAGTTCTTTGTGTACTTCTAATGTGACATATTGGAAGAAAACAATTTTTCTGCTTGTTCCTTGAGTTTCCTCTCAACGTGTAGTATATGAGCATGACCTACTTTTTGCTTAGTAATGTTCATTTGAACTCTTATTCCAAAATGAGTTGTGTTAATTTGATGTGGCTTAAGATTTCCTGCATGACCCTTGTAATTGCACAAGAGTATTAAAAACAAGCAATAACTTTATTTATGCATGTGTCACCAAAAGTGTGTGAAGAGTGACTCATAAATACAAGTGAATTTAGCTGTAGTAGTTGAAATGATTGCCACTTGCGGATGTCTGCCTGTTCCTCTTGTGTGTTCACTATACCCATTACAAGGATAGATTTCTTTAACATTAGCATAAATTAAAGTTAACAGCGCTTTCCCTTAAGGTAACACTATTAAGATGCAGTGGCTGAAGTGATTGTTTATATGCGTTGGCTACTTCTGCTGTTGCAGATGGTCACGCTCTTCTGGTTGGAAGAAGTCAGGGCAGTAATGAGCTGAGGCAGCTAGGTTGACTTGTGGTCATGAGTCAACCCTGAACTTCACTATAAAATTTCTGCATTTTATTTTCATAGCTTTTTTGGTGGAAAAACTGTTTATAATGACTGTAGCTGCAGGATTGAAAGTATTTTTCTATAGGTGTGATCAGTTTTTTCCTATAATATGTAGTAAATATAATTGGAAGAAACTAATTCTTTTTATATGTCTTTAGCCCAGCAGAAGAGCTATATTTTGGATCCAAAGAAACTGGAGAGAAAAAATGTTTGATAGTTCTTACAAATGTCACTAAAAACATAGTAGCTTTTAAGGTAAGCCTTTTGTGTTCTCTGATTTACTTTACTAAATGTGTAACTTTTTCTTGGTTTGGGTAAGGGGAAGAAATACTATTAAACCTACTTTTCAGTCTAAATATTTTATTCTTCTGTGATATTTGAAGCAGATCAAAGAAATCTTCCAGTTTAGTCTATTTTGTACTACCCCAAAGGGTATAATCAAGTAATTAAAAAATCTTTGGAGCGATGAGCAGTAAAGGAGTATGGTGATGGTTAGCTCTTTAGAACCATAGAATTGTTTTGGTTCAAAAAGACCTTTCAGATCATAGAGTCCAACCATTAACCCAGCACTGCCAATCCCACTATTAAACCATGTCCCTAAGCACCTCATTTACATGTCTTTTAAATACTTCCAGGGATGGTGATTCCACCACCTCTCTGAGCAGCCTGTTTCAGTCAGAGCCTAAATAAATGAAAGGCTTGAACATTGAAAAGTCATCTCTTTAGAACTTTACTCCTTTTTAAATCTTTTCTGGGATCAGGTTAGTAATGCACCAAAATGATTCAGCTCCATCTGCAAATGTCACCATGAAAGGAATGAATGAAGTTATGTTTGCTTCAGAAATACTGCCTTGACTTTTATCCTGATTTGGTTTTCCACCACATCTTTTGTGTTCTCTGCATGCACAAGTAACTACAGTTTTCATACTTGCATATTAAAAATTTTAACAAAAAGTCCATTTGATATTCTTGGCTCTTTAAATATGCATATAAGACTGGCATGTGCTAGAAAAGAAAGGATAGAAGTGGTTGAGAGAGAGGAACAAGTGAAATACCAGTGTCTGATTACTCCTACAAAATAAACTATTGAAGACTTCTGTATATTACCATGTCTTAATATTGAAGCTTTGGGGGATTTTATTTATTGCAGAATAATGGAGGTTACAAAACAATTGCAGTTTGTCAATGCAATTACTATTACATGGGCTTGGTATTTCTTGCTTATATAGGTGAGAACAACTGCTCCTGAAAAATACAGAGTTAAACCTAGTAACAGCAGCTGTGAACCTGGCACATCACTGGATATAGTAGTGTCTCTGCATGGTGGTAAGTAAAATGTTACAAGAGAGTTTTAAGTCTGGACAAGTTTTATTAAGAAGTTATTAACCTTTGTATGGGCTTGTTGGGGTATAAGACTGACACACACCCATGTCTCCTTGACTGATGTATGAGAATGTTACTATGTGTAAAAAAACCCCACAGATGTCCAACAGCATTGAAGTAACTGCCTGTATTGATTTACTACTGCTCTACTTAGGCATGAGCAGCTGTTACCTGCAGCACATTCTGTTTCTTGTCTTAAAAACCCCAGAAGTGCAGTGGCAGCTCTCTTACTTGTGCTCTATTATAGCGGGAGGTTGTCTGTGCTAAATCAGTTTCCTAAATTGTTGCAAGGACGGGTGAATTTGCTGGAGAATGCATTCTTTACAAAATTCTGGGTTGAACTTGAATCATCCAAATAAAGCTAGTTCTGTTAAAATGAACTGTAGAATATTGGGAAAACTGCATGCAAAGTTGTTGATCTTAAGAGAATTATTTAATTATTTTTATTTCTGCTAAGTCTATGTTTGATGTCCTGAAATAAACAACCTCTCATTTTAAAATGCTTTTTTTCAAAAATGCTTCTATGTGCTCTGCAATATTATCATTTTTATCTAAGCACATTTTTGCTTTTTTTTTTTTTTTTTTTTTTCCTTTGAGGGCAGGTTTTGCAGCTTCTCTGCAGGATCGTTTCCTTATAATGGCAGCAGAAATGGAACCGTCTTCTGGAGCAGGTGTACCAGAACTGACTCAGTTTTGGAAAGAAGTCCCTAGGACCAAAGTGATGGAACATAGGTGAGCATATGGTTTTCTGTTAACAAGTAATTTTTTAGCTATTATTATTTAGCTGTTTCATAGACCTTGCATATCATAATCAGTGAAGGATTCTCCACACCCAGTTTTGTGCTTACTGACTGAAGTACATTGCTGAGGCTTCTGCTCTAACTGGTTAGAGGTGGTTTTAATGCATAAAATCTCATGGTATTCTGCACATGCTCTTCTTTTTATTGTTGTTCTTGTGCTGATGAAGAGTTAAGTGGAAAAAAATGTGAATGGGTATGACACGTGGGACAGTTTTCTTATTAATTTTTTTTTTTATAAATATGTGGCATTTGAGTTTTATATAAAGAAATAAGCAAGGAAAGAAGACATATAAAATGCAAAACTTTCCTAGATAATATTAATAACTATTCTTTTTCTGGTAGGGAAAATCAAAAGTTTGTAGCAAATAAATCCCATAGTGATTGACTTGCATGTTATCAGAGGACCTTCTGTTATATATTATAAATTGTGTAAGATTTCTTAAAGATACCTTAAATTGTGGCTTCAAATTCTATTCCTGCATTTTCAACTATGGAAGAGGTAGACTTTATGAAAAACGTTGGTGCTAAGTTTAAAAATGGAAAGAAAACCTTCAGAATTTGTTTGCTGTTGAATTAATTGTTACATCTCTGGTAATAAGTATTTGATGGAATAATCCAATGCATCTTATGCAATGACTGTAAAATGAAGAAGTTACGTTTTAACCGAGTGTGCAGATAATCTTGATCTTGCTTTCTCTATCAAATGCTGTCAAAACATAATTACTGGACTGAGGAAGCCTTTTCAGACTGTCATTGCAGTAGACATTTAGAAAATGAATCAACCAGAACAGACAATAAAGCACATATAATAACTGTTAGATGGACTGGTTAGTATTAATTATACAATGTTATATTAAATTTATGATTTTTGGACCATATCTTTTCCCTTTTCACAGGCTTAGGTGTCATGTTGTAGAAAGTAGTAAGCCTTCTTCACTGACGTTAAAAGAGAATGCATTTAATATTCCAGCAAAAACTAATGAAGATTTACATATACAGGTAATAGAGTATTCCTTTGTGCTGAATGTTGAACAAAATGATAAAATATGGTAGAGATAAAAAGAATCCGTGCTAAACCTCTTAGGTGCTTTGTAAATTACACTATTTGAAAAGCTCAGCAGTTGAAAGTAGTGATAGTGATTTAATTATTTTGTTGAATGGTAACAGTTTAATGAAATACTACTTTGAATGCAATTTGCTCATTCCTCTTTTTGTCTGTTACGGATCTGGGGTATCAGTGAGCCTCAGTGGTATGTTTTGCTTCCTACTGTAAAAATGTCACCTGCTTGATATAGGCAATAAGAGGTATCCATAACTTAAGATTTGAAACTGCTTTATTAGAACAGATTCCTAAAGTATAGTAGTAATAGAAATAGTTTCACTGAGAGGACTCTAAGAGAGGTGTTTAGGGGGTTTTGTCTTTAGGTTGGTGGTTTTTCTTCTTTTTTTTTTTTTGCTTTTTTTACCCTGTGCTTATAGTTATTGACTAAATAGCTCTAAATCAACAAGTATTTTCATGCACAGTGATTCTAATTTAGTGAAACTATTTCTATTTTCAGCTAACTCATTTACTACAGATTAATAAAAGACTTCAAGAACAGATTGATCGCTGCCTCTGGTTCCAGCAGTTGTCAATTGTTTTATCATTACTATCAGTTACTGTTGTTGCCTTCTGCTTCTACCTGGCATATATCCAGAGAAGCTAAAAAGAATTGCTGTGCGCTGGATGTGCTGCCTTATCTATCATGTCTGGTTAGAATGGAAGAGATTGCAGTGCTGCACTTGGAATCTGGAACTGCCAAAATGAGGTTTGTGAGCCCACAACAATGAATGATGATTCAATTTGCTGGGGAAAAAAAAAGAATAAATGAATGACCAGCAAAGGAAATTACTGAAAGTTGACACTTAGAACAGGGCGTGAGGAAGATGTTAGAGCTGGGACCTATTTTCACTGTATGACTCAATAAATACTACTGAACTGGAAGGAGGAAACCAAATACAACATAGTTTAAAGCTGTTTAGGTTTTGTTTCCCTCTAGGCAACCACTTTAAATACAAGATTTAATTTCTTTTAACCATACGTTTTGAATTATTCTCATAGAAGATGCAAGCAATTAACTTAGTGTATTCCAAAGGTTAACCTGTTCATTCAGGAAAATTTACAGAAATTATATAATACAGGTAGATTTTTTTTTGTAATCTATGTACATGCACATATAAAGGAAGTTATTTGTTGTTGGTCATTATTTTGGTACTTTAGGCTCATTGCCTCATTGGTTAACTTCTTTATTTTTGTGCTTTTTTGGAATGCCAAGTTATTGTAAATATTTTCTACCAAATAATATACAGAGCCATAATGACCAGGAATACAACCCTTGTCTGATTCCAAAGAATGAAATAATTATAAGACACTAATCCTATTTTTACCATACTGTTTTGGGTTGCTTTGGGGTTTTTTTGAAAGCAGCCCTTAGTCAAATTGTGGAAGGAGTGTGAGAGTTTAGTTTTGATGACCTCACCTATTATTGGTTCATAAAAAGGCTAATCCTCAGTGTAAGAACTTTTTCAGAGATGTGCAATATGCTTAAATTACTGATGCATTTACAAAAAAAAGCAAGTGAAATCAGGAAGTTTAAATATTGTTGAAGGCATCGCAAAAGTGTTATATCTGCCGTTTCTCAGAAATTGTTGTGGAAATGGTGTATGAATGTAGTGAGAACTTAAGCTAACAACAATTCATTGTATTCATTGATGTAAATATGTATATTAAAATGATACTTAAAAGGAGACTGATGGTATCTTTCATAGATTTTCACTCTTGATGAGGTCCAAAAATTTAAAATAATATCTTTACTAGAATTAATTTTTGCTACAAATTGGCTTTGTAACACATAATTTAGTTTTGTCTGCTGACTTCAATAGATGAGAACAGATCACTGAGGGAAAATAAAAGTCATACTCTGCTTCTATCTTTTTTACTTACAGTATCTATTCAATGTGTTGTATCGTTTCTAGGTGATAGAGAAGGGCAGTTTAAAAAACAAATAAAAATAATAGACCAGCAATATGATTCCTAAAAAAACCCCCCAACATGTAAAAGGCAAGTCTACAGAACTGTTTGATGCATAATTTTCTGTTCTTTCTTAATTTATACAATGTTTTACCACATTTACGTTTTCTTAGTTTTTCACTACTCTCATTTCTCCTCAGTTTTCTTCTCAGTATTTTGTGTTCTTCATGAGTTGGCAACTTTCACTGCTTACTGTGAAGCTGTTATTTGTTATTTTCATGTGCATGCAACTCAAATGCTTTGCTTCCAACAAATTGGGTCGTTGTCTTGTTGAGAAAGGTAACGAAGTAATTTGTAACCTTAAGATGATAATAATAGCCATGCTATTAGAAAGACTATTCTTTAATTTGAGTGGATTGAGTAGCACTTTACTGTAAAATTGCAAGAAATATATTCTTAGAGTCTTTGCCAATATGAATATTTTGATGTTTTGGTGCTTTCATATATTTTCAGTATTTTATTACTGTGTTGGCATTTTCTTTGTAAAATGAATCAGATAAACATCTTTTCTATTTTAATATGTTTTAGAAAAATACAGTTACAAAATAAATATGAGGAAATATCTAGTCTTGAATGTTTAGTCTTTTAAAAATAGCTTCATCTCCTGAGGTTTTGATCTGCAGATACTTAATATGAAGGTGGGGTCAATATGGTAATAACCCTTAAGTCTGTTGGTTAATAGAAGTTGTGATGATACTTGACAGAGAAAATGTAAAATAAACGATCATGAATTCTTATACAGAGTGCCTAACATAATAACATAGCATGTGATATTGGCATGTAAATGCTACTGTGGCACAAATAATGCAAATCCACAGAATACAAATCTGTATATATCTTGATAAAACTATTATTTAAACATAACACAATATATGGAAAAACATATATAAGCAAAAAAAAAAAATTACACAGTAGCAGTACTTTTTCTTAAATTAACAGTGATCTTGTTTGAAGTTCTCACAGGAGAGAAAGACATTTTCTCTATCATCACAAAACATATGGTGATCTAACAGTATTTTCCCAGTTTTCAGATGTTTCAGATTTTGTTTGCCAACCCTGGGAAACAGAGATGTCAGCCTGTCCATTTTGGAAGGTTTTGATCTAACACACACTGAAGTTGCAGAGCGTACAGCAGTAACGTGATTTGTTATGATACCCAAAATTGAGAGAATCAATAAAGATTGTTTTCAAATTTTTTTTAATTTTTATTTTTTCATAGTACATGAAACTCAGTTCATAAAAGTGGAGCATTTTAGAACTTGGACATTTCACAAAATGTGATTTAATTCCATGAACTATTAAGACAAAAGATTTTTTTTTTGCATTCCCTCATAGCAGATTAGCAATTAATCTTGACTTTTACAAACAATTAAGAGACAGCAATGACTGTAATCCTAAAAATTAGCAATTTGCATTCCAAAAAATCACATACTGTTTTCTAAGCAATCAATTTTTTGCCCTATTCTTAGGTTCAGTTTTTTACTTCATTTAGTAAAAGATTAAATTTAAGACTTCATAGACAGTGCAGTGTTCATCATTTCCTCTCTACTTGCAGAGTCTTACTCTGGGATAGCTCTCAACTGCAGGAATAGGCAGCATTCCAGTGACTCCATTCACATTGGCACTGATGTTCATACTGAAATAATTTACAGTGCTTTAATGTTATGTTGTACTTGAATGCTCAAAGAGGTATCAAAAGTTATTTTACATGGTAAATGTGGGGTTTTTTTTATAGTGAAAACAGGAATTTTCGCATAAGGACATAGTCATATTGAGGTTTTTACTGAGATTAAAAACCTAAGTACCTTAAGGTACATTGGAGTAGGTTAATTTGGGGAAAGAAAATATTTATTATAATATTTTAACATATCGAATAATTATCTTTCTTTAGAAAAATAGACACTTGCAGACAAGCATAATATATTTTAGATATCTTGTCAAAAAATTATATATATATAAAAGAGAGAGAAGGAGCAGCAGGGCCAGGAACAAGGCTTTTTAATTGTGTTTCTGTTTCATCAGCGATTCCCTGCCATAACTGATTTGCCTCTAATATCTGTGTTCAGGTTTTCACAAACATTTCTCCTTGCTTCCAGATGTTGGTTTATTTGGCTTTTGTCAACTGTATGGGGTTTTGTAGAGAACGTTTTTGGAGAGAACTTTTTAAGTCACTGCACCGTCTTGGGGATGTTTGTACTTCCCGTGTGGCTGGAGTGGCAGCATAATGGTATAAATGGTATAATGGTATAAATGCTGTTCTGTTAATAAAGGGCAGTGTTAGTTCTTCCTATAGCTTTATTGTGAAAGTGAACATTCAGTCAGGATAAAAGAAAAAATTACAAAATTGACCAAAACAACATTGTTCTGTGAAACAGATCACAGGTGGCTGTAAGAATTCACTAGTTTAGATCCTGTAGTAGTTCAATAGGGTGTTGTGTCCAAGACACAAAGATGACTGTACTTACAGTATATGCATTCATTTTGGAAGAGCCAATTAGTTCTAATTAGCCAGAAGGAGCAGAGTGAGTGCTCTTTTCTGAGGTTAAAGACGACATCCTAAGTCAGTTTCTGAAGGACATGGATTATTGTTCCTTGTTGCCTGGAAGGTGGCTCACGGAGGAATTACTGACTCAGTATTAGGGCACAAGCTACATTTCCGGTATGTATGTGTTAACACAGGTAAGTCATTATAAGTTAATGATGCAAATTAACAATGCTTTTCAGTGTGCTTATTTCTTGGGCACACCAGCATCTGCTTCTGGCTCTGTGTTTCTTGCGGTTGGTGAGAAGCACTTTCAGTTTTCTCCATCGTTTCAGTCCCACTTTTGAATTTGAACCTCCCTGTTCTTGCTTTTGCTACTTTTTTAGTAAATGCCTACAGTGGTACACATGGACCCAACCTGAAAAATAAAGTTCAGCAAATCCAACTCTCTAGAAGTGTATCAGTGGTGGAAGGTTTTCCTTCTTTGTAGAGGCGATGAGTGAACTCTTACATGCTGGTCTTGACTGAGACTGATTTTAGGTAGTTTCCTTGTAGATCTGCGTAATTGCTGCTTTGGCACTTCTGAGTAGAAGTACTGAAATCCCCGAGTTGTATGAGTAAAGAGTAAGCATTTTGCCAGATTTTTACCAGTAAGTATCTTGACTCCTGGTTTACCTCATTCACAAGACTGGTGCATCAGCCTAACGACTTGGCATGTACTACATCACTTCCGTTTTCCTAAATAGTGAAAGAAGCACTGGGCTGACAGCTGAAGAGGGCTGAATTATTGCTGTGTGATTGCAGCTAATAGCATTTGGTTTTTAGATTGCAGTAGGCAATTCGTTCTGATGGTATGGCTGAAGTTAATAAGGAAGTCCAAATACAAAGCCTTTTAGGGGATAAACCACACCTATTTATCAGTTGCCAGTCACTGCAGTCTTCACCATAGTCCAAAGTGTAGCAGTAACCCACACAAAAGACAGCTGTGTTTTTCCTCACAACAGTTCAGGGTCTCTTGATTGCTTAATACTTTCTCCATTCTATTTTAATTCTCTTAATACCAGTTCTGCTATATTAGCACTGTATTGGAGTTGGTTGAAGTGTCAGAAAACAGGAATATTAAAAAAAATGCCTGTAACTTCTGTTTATCTTTCATTTTCTTTGGTCAGCAGTAGCATGTGTTCATTATTTTACTGACACTTGGTGGGTTTTCATCAAAATATTTTTGGAGGTTTTGCATCCTTTTGAAAATACCTTGTTATAAGGATAGTAAATTCTCTGTTTCATTCATCTTGGTTAGCCTATGAGATATACCAACACTTGGTTATTCAGATGGCAAGAAGCAGTGATTTCTTTCTTTGAAAGTATTCAAGGATTTTTTTTTTTTTAATTCATTTTTCAAAAACATTAAGTCACTGTGCCTCTTTTCTCTTTAGTCTTAATCAGACCTTGCTCGTGAAATAAGTAAGTCTACACAAACTTACTTAGCTGAGAAGCAACAGACTTGGCCTACTGGAACTTACCAGAAGGAACAGATAGCTGAATTTGTACTTTGTTAGACCCCACTACAGATAACAGGTTATATCTACTCATGTTATTCCAGTATGTGTGTGTGTATACTGTGAAATAGCCACACAATAAACTGGTGTAGCTGCTTGATGAGAAAGTAAATGATAAAGATTCACCCCCATGATGCAGTGAAAAACTCAGTAACTGAAGTTATTAAGCAGGCATTCTTCATTTTGCAGTGCCAGACACAGAGGGGATCACTGCTCCAAATGTGTGCACCCATGCAAGCTAGGAACATAGTTTATATGCAGGCTAAACATATATATTCATTATATTTCTTAGAAAAGGCAGTCTTATGCTAATGAGTTCCTGGAATTCATTTACATAGTCCAAGCATGCATAATAAAATTAGTGTTAGGGTCTTTTCTCCCCTCAGTGGTCTTTCATGACCTCTGGTGGTCATTTACTTCATTTTCTATTCTTCATCACCATGTTCTTTTAGTGACCTAAAACCTAAAATCCTTATTCTTACCACAATACCGGTCCTTGTCTGTTCAGCATGCTCAGGTGCCTTGAGATGTCTTGTTGTCCTGTTCCTGGAGATAATCACTATCTACAAGGGTATGAATTTCACAGTATGTCCCTACTATACAACTACCTATTTATTGTTGTTGCTTGTTCAAAGATTAGTAAAACTCTACCAGATATCCTGTCTTCTGCCTTCACTCACATACCAGTTTTACCCAGAAAGTCAAAAGGGCACAGTGGAGCAATGCTACGTAGTGATGTGTTCTTTCCACAGCAAGCCATCTTAAGTGGTCTCTCTAGTGCAAGTGTTCCCCTAATTTTAGGCCCAGGAGAGAGAAGAAAAGCAGTCTTGATAGGTTTTTGTTCAGATCCATTGTGTTTTCCTTAGATTAGCAAGGAAATACTTGGATGTGAGAACTCAAATCCAAGTCTCCAGTATCAGTTCACCATGACCACCACCCCATTTTGTGTTTATGATGAAATCTGAATTAAGATATCCTTTGGGTAATGATGATATATTCATAACAAATCCTGTGTGGTGTTTAGTTATTCAAAATTGCAACTTTCTTTTATTTCCTTAACCCCGTATCTGTTAAAATCAGTGCCAGTTTCATTTTTGACAGCTTGGAGCTCCATGTGAACACCTGTTCTTTAAGCCCCAGAGAAGATGTCAGAAATGAGGAACACCATTTAAATAAATATAGATTACAACAGAAGTGTGAAAAAGAAGCATAAACAGAATTTGTTAGGCTTTTATTTTCTAGAACACTACAATTGATAAATTGCTGAAAGGGAAAATTAATCTAGGCAAACACCACAGATGCTTCATTAATCTGGTACAATTTAGCACTTACAGATTGATGCTTAACCTACTGGCATCTGAATTACTGTCATTCCTATGCATTTACCATATTTTCCTTTTTTCTGATATTTTTTTCTTTTTTTTTTTCAGAATTAAAAGTTGCAGCTGATGGTGATGACTCACAGAAAGATTTTTGTAGTGCTTTTTAAAGGAAAACAGCGTTTTCTTCTTTTTGTTCTGCAGGGGGGAGGTCTGAACATAGCTTCTCTGTTCAGTCTGGAATTAGGTGGGAAACCTCAGAAAAGCAATGCTCATTCATGCTAGTCCATTGCAAATTTTAAATACAACCCTCAACAAATATGTGTTTACGTATACACAATACCAGATATTGCAGTTCTAGTGGACATTGTGCTTGGCATCAAACTTCTTCCTACCCCTCCCATTGGATGTGTGTTAGTGTTTGGAGTATGTGCTAACTCATTTATTTCTAGCCCATACTGAAATACACTGTAATATTCCTATGCAGGGCTGTCACATACTGGTACATGGATGGAGAATATGGGGAATGTGTACAGCCAGTCTGTTCTGAGAGTTTTCAGAGTGAACATCCACTTACCCCAGCAAATTTCCAAACTGAGAAATTGCAAAAGCGTGAGGGGAAGAATATTTAATTCTTTTCACTGTTTTGGGCAGATGCATCTGCTTGAAACCTTGAGATGTATTACATGATAAAAGGTGAGGTAACCAGGGAAGGAACTGTATTTTGGTTTTGTCTGCTCCAAGATGCACATTAAAAAAAGAAGGTAGACAAGTAGACTTCATGCTCTGTCTATTTTCAGTGAGATTTACTTTCTGTTAACCGTTTCACTTTGGAAATATATCTGAAGTTCCTTAGTCACATAGATGCCATCTTATAGCAGTCTGGCCTGACAGATGGCAAAGTTTGCAGTTATGGAACATTAAAAACACACGACTATGTCTCCTTTTAAAAATTCTCCTTGGAGTTATTTACTACAATTGAAAATACAATGCTTTTTGTTGATCCCAAGAAAACTCAAGAATGGGTGGAAAAACCACCCTGTGTTTGCAGTGGATTCACAGACAGGAATCATAGAATATCTCGAGTTGGAAGGGGACTCATGAGGATAATGGAGTCCAATTCCCTGTTCCTCACAAGACTACCTAAAGCTAAACCGTATGACTTTGGCATTGTCCAGATGCTCCTTGAGCTACGACAGGCTTGATGCCATGACCACTTTCCTGGGGAGCCTGTTCCAGTGACTGAAATGAACTTGCTTGTTCTGTAATGTTTCTTCAGCTTTGTCCCTGTTTGTCTTCAATATTATCCTTGTAGTATTTGAGCACTTCATTGTCTTTGCATGTATAAAGAAGTCCTGTAAAACAGGTTGGTTCTATTGCCATTAAACACAGAGAAAAATAAGTCTAAAATAATCATATTTACCACTCTAGCTATAATGACTGTAATGTCATTTATAAAAAACCAAAGAAAGAAAAAAAGTTACAAGAAATGATGTGTCAAAAAAGTTTGCCAACTTTTGGACCAGACAGATTTACTTATTTTAGTCTACTCATGGATCAACACAGAGTTGGAACAAATTGGTAGATAAGATAGAAGCTTTGCTTTTTGTGACAGAACATAATTTATAACTTAGAAGCGGCTTCTCTCCTTGAACACCATTTGGGATGAGTCAGAGAACATAACAAAAGGCAGTGTTGTGCAACACAAGATGTCTTCTTGTGTGCTTTTGCATTCTAGCAAAGTGAGATACTGTTGCACAGAGCTGAGAAACTACCATATGTGATATGACATAGACTGCATTTCAGGAGTTATTGATGTGTTTTGGCATATGTCACAGTGTTTGACTTTTTTTTTTTCTATGAATAAAAGCAAAAACTATCAATTATCACTTCTCACGGTGTTGAAACAGGGGTATTTGCTCTATGTGTTGCTTATAAGAGCAGTGGGAAGTTGCATACAGTTAAAAAGCACTTTAACGTTCTGTGACATGCTCTACTTACACTTTAAAGAACTTTCCAAATTAATTACTTTGCAGTTTGGTTGTAATGTAACACAAGTTACAATTTTTGTTTGGATCTTACATAGTATTTCAAATGTATTTTAAGAACCAGAGTTCAGTACTTTAGGAACACTATGAAAGGTTACATTTTGCATCAAAGTTGCAAAGGAATGTTAATTCTACAGAAGTTTTCCAAAGCAAATACATAATTTCTGCTAAAAGTGTAATATGAATGACTGCTGTAGAAGGCTAATAAAATCAGTTATTAAGGCATTAGGATTTTAAGAACTCTGATGTATACAAAATATGTAGAGATTTTAAGATGGCAGTAGACTTATTACCAACTTTGCTGCACAAATGCACTTTTCAGCATCTGCTTTGAACAATGAGGAGGACAAAGAAAAAAACAATACGCAGCATTAACACAGACAAAGCAGCGATTCAAACTCTGAGGACCCTACAGGAGGAAAAAATCCTTGGAACTGCCTAAGCTCTTCTCTAAAAGAGGGACAAGGGAAAGAGAATTTTTTCAAGATCTAATGTTGTTCTTTTTAGCTGGACTGCATACATGCAGCACAATTTATGTCATCTTCACACACTCATTGCTTTGACATAGCATTGTGCTAGTGGCTCTGAGAGTGTGCAAAGATTATTACCTTGCAGCTCATGATACTAAGGAAGGGAGCACCTTGCAACATAGAATCGTAGAATGGCTTAGGCTGGAAGGGACCTCAGAGATCATCTAATCCAACTTCCCTTCCATGGACAGGGACACCTCTCAGCTAGACCATGTTGCTCAAGGCCTCATCCAGCCTGGCCTTGAACACCTTCAGGGAGGGAGCATCCACAACCCGTCTGGGCAATCCATTCCAGGCTCTCGCCACCCTCGTACTGAAGAACTTCTTCCTAAGATCCAACTTACACCTATTCTTCTGTTTAAAACCATTTCCCCTTGTCCTATCACTGGACACTCTTGTGAAGAGTCCCTCTCCAGTCTTCCTGTAGGTTACTTTCAGGTATTGGAAGGTAGTTATAAGGTAACCCCAGAGTCTCCTCCACTCCAGGCAGAACAATCCCAGCTCCCTCAGCCTATCTTCACAGCAGAGGTGCTCCAGCCCTGGATCATCTTTGTGGCCCTCCTTTGGACTTGTTCCAACAGATCTGTGTCCCTCTTATGGTGGGAACACCAGAACTGCAGGCAGTATCCTAGGTGGGGTCTCATGAGAGCAGAGTAAAGGGGGAGAATCCCCTCTCTTGATCTGCTGGCCACACTCCTCTAGATGCATCCTAGAATATGATTGGCCTTCTGGGCTGCGTACGTGCACTCACGGCTCGTCTGATTTCTGAGCTGTATATAACGTATCAGTAGAAATGTGGAATTGGAAAGTCATGTAATCGAAACTCTTCCAAGCAAGCTGGAGCAGGGAAAGATAGCAACAAGTCAGCTGGAGTAAGGACAAGATTTTTTTAAAATTTTTTTTCCTCTCCCATTTGTGCTTGAACATCCCCACTTTATTTCCCAAGTCTAAATTCCAAATCTCAACGTCAAGATCGTACACAATTGTATACAGACACATCAGCACAGAAGAAACATGCAAGATTTTTAGCAGGACTGCCTTGTTGGCAGTGTGATGTGTGGTCTAGTTTGTCAGAAAACTTGGGTGCTTCAGAAAACACCTTCAAAAAGAAATGCCTTCTAGTTTTGCTATTGCTAGCTGATCATATACTGTTCCTCAGCAAGTGCATTCTCAGTCCTCAGCTCCATATCACTCTAGGAAATATTTCAGATTCACACCATTTTGAATTTTGCAAGTAGAATGAAGAATATCATGCCAAACAGTCTTGTGTGTGTTGGTGACTCAGTATTCCCAACTTCATCTCTGCTGTTTGAACAGTGGCCAGATTTCTTTTCCACACATGGTCGTATTCCATGTTGTGGTTCAGATCCTCCTAACTTCTGTTTGTTTAAGTACATATAAACTTGCAAAGAATAAAGGAAAAGTGCAATAATCTTCTAGTTGTATTAGATACTATCTCTTGAGTGAAAGCCTCATGGGTAGGTTACAGTTTACTCAACCAGAAGGAAATAAATTTCTAAAGTCTCTTTTTGAAGTGTTCCCATCACTAAAGCTCAGAGAGCTGTATATCTGCTTACCAAAGCGTCCTTTTCTAGAGCTGAATCATGCTTTAGGAAAACAGGATTGCAGTGTTTTGCTAATGAAATCTCCTTGTCTTCTGCATTAGATTACTGCTTATGAATCATCAGGAATGGGAGAGCTGCACAGATAAACCTCTGAAGAAAATAAAATGCTAACTTAATTTGTAATACCTCTTTAGGATAGGTGCTTAAAATATGCCCACAGTGCATCTTCCTTCCTGAGGACAGACCCCAGGTACCTCTCTGGAGGAATTAAACCTTTCCTTTCCTTCCTTAGTCTCCTCAGCATGCTTTGGAAAGGTGCAGGAGGGGGATGTCAGGGGACTCAGATGTGAATACCTTCTCTGTGACAGTACTCTAAGTACTTTCCCCTATAAGGAAGCACTGATATTAAGTGAAATCACAGTTAAATCAAATCTCAAATGAAACATGATTCCATTTCCTATTTGTTATCACTTCCAGCAGCACAGCAGCCATCCCAGATGCTTGCAATTGTACATTCCCTAATTACTTTCTTGAAAGTCTTCCACTCTCATCTGCTCTGATCAGCACTTAGTTTTTTGTTTCCTGCAGCTTTTTCTCATCTTGAGGTAGTAGTTGCTTCATCCACCTGCAGTATTTTCCCCTATGTGCTATTTTTCCCCAGACTAAAATGTGGAGACAGCTGATATCCAGGCACTTACAAAACCAAACACAGCAAAGCTGGGTATTTTTAAGGCTGGTACCAGAGGCAGTCTGGCAGCACAGGAAGTTTTTCTCAAAACTAGTATTGTGTTGTCTATCCAGTATTTTGTATAATTAAGTCCATCAGTCCTACTTCTAGGGGTAGGAGCACTGCTACAACTGACTGTTGCTCTTGTGTGTTTTGGGCCTTGAGAGTGAAACTGTGACCTGAGACTAAGCTGTGAAATGTAGATGTAACCAACTGTGAAATAAAACTTAAAAAAAAGTTTCTCATATAGTAACAATGACTGATGAACATGTGATAAGCCAAAAAATGGTTCCTTCTCCTAGTAAAAAAAAATAAATAAAATCAAATAGATGTCTTCCAGACCTTGAAGAGAAGGAGGCCCAAAACCACTCAGAGCAGTTTGGTCTTAAGTTTGCCATATACTGCCAACATGAAGTTACAAATTCCTTGTCTCAAAGAGTTTGAAACCAGACAGCTTTTACCATGGTCTTGAAGGGAACCTTCTGCTCTACCCCTCAGAGTGCCTGAGCCACCCTCCTGCATGGCCTGTGGAGCCACAACCACTGATCCAATAACTCCCTGAACACCTACTTGAAGAAACAGATTAAAATATTTGTGATGGGTTGTAATCTTGGTATCACTGGCTTATTTTGAGCATAGTTTGTAATATTTGGTTTGTTTTAAAAAAAAAGTGTATCCAAGAGGTGGAGTAGCCTGCTGGTGCTGTTTTGCTTGCTTGCTGCTCACTGGGGCAGGTGGTAGCCTCCAGAGAGATGGTACCAATCTGAGAGCAGCAATGCATGTGCCACAGAGGGCTTCTGGGCTTCAAAAGAGTACTGGCATGAAGGGAGAGAAGCAGAGAAGCAGGAACCAGAGACTGGAGATTCCTGGGGAGTGGAATGAAACAACACAGCTGGGGATAGGAAGGAGATTTTCCTTTGATGAGGTGTGCAAAGAAAACCATGGAAAAAGTTACTCCAGTAAGAGACAGACTGAAGGACCTGCCCTGCAAGCAGGTGACTCTCAGAAAGGAGTCACTGATGAAGCTTTTTTTTTCATCTGTTTCACCTAAAACCTCTTTCTCTTCTGTTCATGTTATAATTAACCAATAGTGTCTGGAAATCCTAAAAACAGTGGTTCTTGGTATAGTGACCATATGGAGAAGACATACATAGGTTTGTGTCAAAGCTCTGTGTGATTTGGCATTCAGTCATGAATACCAAATACATGAATACCATGAGTTAAGCACAGTGCAAGAGGGACTCCTACTTTCCTTCAAGTCTACAGGTATTTTTCCAAGTACTGTTTTGCTGCATGTGTGTAATTTCCATCTGAAAGATAGACATAGCAGGTGTGCTACTCTGGCCCTTGCTTATCAAAGACCACACACAGGGACCTATGCACCATGTGTTTGATGGCCTCATGCAGGACTGAGGCAGAGGCCTCCAAGCTTATACAAGTAGGGCACAGGAATGACAAACCCTATATGATGTGTGCATGCATAAAGTGCCCTCCTGGAGCAAATGAAACAGTCTTCAGGAAGCAGTAGTCACAAAAAAAAAAAAATGTGGAAATTGCTTTGGTAGCCATATTGAAAATTGCTTTGCACCACGCTGTGAAAATTTTGTCTTGACTAGCAAAGTCACCTGTAAGTCATCTCTATTTAATGATGGGCAGATACCCTTGCAGGTAAATTTGGTGGCTCTCGAAGCAAAAAAAACATCAGGGCATTTCAATCATAGTCATAAATGCAAGGATTTTTCGGAAGACCTGACTTATGCTGCTCTGAAAATACAACCTGGCTTAGCCGGAGGGATAGCTGCTCTCATATTGCCTCCCAAACAAATTTCAGTCTGGAAGCTCAATGTTTCTTCACATACAGCTCTGTCATGCCATCAAAAATGGCCTTCATGTATTTGTAACACTGGACAATTTCTGGGCTGAATGGTGAATTGATCCTCAAGAGAAGTAACAGTAGAAATAGAGGAATATTTAATGATCCAGTTGCTGGGTTTTTTAGTATTCCTGACATCAGCAAAGAGACTGACTAGATACAAAACCTGTTTGTAGAGGAGTACAAATTTGGTTGCAATGTATCAGCTAAGGAAAAATAAGTCATACAGAAACAGTAAATACTGCAAATTGGATCGATGCAGAAGACTTTTATCTATCTCAGCTGAAAATAAAGTAGTATTAACTAGTAGTTACTACTAGTTATACCTACCAGACTACTAACTAGTATACCTATCAGAGCTCGTACCTATACTGGTGCTATTCATGTCCAGCTACCAATATGAATGGCAGTTTTCAATTTTAAAATAAATGAAAATTAAGTTTGAAAAAGCCTCACTTGTTGAAAAGAGATATATACCTGAAACTGATGCTCTCCTTAAGTAAAGAACTTGTTACCAAAAAGTAATCTCAACATCTTCATTGAACTGATGACCAAAACCGTAAGCAAATGATATTTCTATTTTTTAAATTGTAGATTTAAATATTAGCTGAAATATTTTTTAGTTAATATTTGTGGAGTAAAATTTCTAAATGGGTATATTTCTCCTCCAGGAAATATACAGAGTTCTGCAACATGAAAATGAGTTGCAAACACTCTATCTAGAGACATACCTCTTTGGGGTAGGATCTATAAATTTTTTGAGGCTAGGGATATATTGTGCTCTTACTTATGATAGAATTTCCTTCCAAAATGTATCTGAAATCTCACAGCACTCTCTGCCAGAAGTTGCATGAGAAACTAATAGACAATTCCCAATACAGTTTGCTACAAAGTGCTGGAGGATAATGGAGTCAAAATTTTATTGAGTTAGAGGAGATCTTTGATTGGTATAAGTCAGTATGTTTCTAGGATTTAGACCTGAAGGGCCTTGGGTAAGGGTGGTACTCCAGGAGTTTTGGAGGAAGGAATGGAAAACAATTTTAGGTTACTGAATGCAACGTACTTAAATTGTCTAGCAGCCAAAACAAAAATAATAAGCACCTCTATTACATGGTTCTCAGTTAAGGGACACCTGTAGATGCTGAAGTGAAGGGTTGTCACAAGCACTGCAGGCTGCCAAGGAGAATGGAGGCAGATGGCAATGGGTACGTCTTTGCCTTCTCCCGAGCTACAGACAGAGCCAGCAATGTGGACAAGGAGCCCAGCAGAAACTAGGAAGGAGTTTGCCTGTGATCTTTTTTTCTAATAGCTCTGTGTCAAACTTTTGCAAATTGTATTGTAATTGCTAGTTTTGATAAACCTGAAACACTGAGCATGATCAAATAAATCAGCTTAAAGGCTGACGTTACAGGGAAGTGATTTACCCCAACTTGATAAGCTGGTTCCAGACTGTTACAGTGCACCTGACATTGGTGCTTAGAATCATAGAATCATAGAATCATAGAACAGTTCTGGCTGGAAGAGACCTTCAAGATCATCAAGTCCAACCTTACTCCTAGCCCTATCAAAAACCACTAAACCGTG